>CM039611.1:15488437-15554167 GCA_022457205.1 Saccharum spontaneum
GGAAGGGCAACCGGCGCGGCGAAGCCACGGGCGGTCCGGACGCGGAGGCGCGGGCATAAAAGGAAGGAGGACGCAAGGTATGTCGGATGCGATCATACCAGCACTAAAGCACCGGATCCCATCAGAACTCCGAAGTTAAGCGTGCTTGGGCGAGAGTAGTACTAGGATGGGTGACCTCCTGGGAAGTCCTCGTGTTGCATTCCCCTTTTTTGTTTGTTTGTCATTTTTTTTCAAAAATTGGTTTTTGGCCGTCCGTTTTGTCAAATTTTATTCGTTTTTCCTAGGCCGGCACCGTGCGAGCGAGGTGGAAGACGGAAGGGCAACCGGCGCGGCAAAGCCACGAGCGGGCCGGACGTGGAGGCGCGGGGCATAAAAGGAAGGAGGACGCAAGGTATGTCGAATGCGATCATACCAGCACTAATGCACTGGATCCCATCAGAACTCTGAAGTTAAGCGTGCTTGGGCGAGGGTAGTTCTAGGATGGGTGACCTCCTAAGAAGTACTCGTGTTGCATTCCCCTTTTTTGTTTTCTTTATCTTTTTTTCAAAAATTGGTTTTTAGCCGTCCGTTTGTTAAATTTTATTCGTTTTCCTAGGCGGCACCGTCCGAGCGAGGTGGAAGGCGGAAGGGCAACCGGCGCGGCGAAGCCACGGGCGGGCCGGACGTGGAGGCACGAGCATAAAAGGAAGGAGGACGCAAGGTATGTCGGATGCGATCATACCAGCACTAAAGCATCGGATCCCATTAGAACTCCGCAGTTAAGCGTGCTTGGGTGAGAGTAGTACTAGGATTGGTTGACCTCGCTGGGAAGTCCTCGTGTTGCATTCCCTTTTTTGTTTGTTTGTCATTTTTTAAAAAATTGGTTTTTGGCCGTTCGTTTGTCAAATTTTATTCGTTTCCTAGGCGGCACCGTCCGAGCGAGGGGAAAGGCTGAAGGGCAACCGGCGTGGCGACAGCCATGGGCGGGCCGGACGTGGAGGCACGGGCATAAAAGAAAAGAGGACGCAAGGTATGTCGGATGCGATCATACCATCACTAAAGCACCGGATCCCATTAGAACTCCAAAGTTAAGCGTGCTTGGGCGAGAGTAGTACTAGGATGGCTGTGGAAAGTTCTCGTATTGCATTCCCTTTTTTGTTTGTCTGTCTTTTTTTCAAAAATTGGTTTTTGGCCGTCCGTTCTCAAATTTTATTTGTTTTCCAAGGCGGCACCGTCCGAGCGAGGGAGAAGGCGGAAGGTTAACCGGCGCGGCGAAGCCACGGGCGGGCCACGAACGAGGAGGCGCGGGGTATAAAAGGAAGGAGGACGCAAGGTATGTCGGATGCGATCATACCAGCACTAAAGCACCGGATCCCATCAGAACTCCGCAGTTAAGCGTGCTTGGGCGAGAGTAGTTCTAGGATCGGTGACCCTCCTAAGAAGTCCTCGTGTTGCATTCCCTTTTTGTTTGTTTGTCATTTTTTTAAAAAATTGGTTTTTGGCTGTCCGTTTATCAAATTTTATTCGTTTTCCTAGGCGGCACCGTGCGAGCGAGGTGGAAGGCGGAAGGGCAACCGGCGCGGCGAAGCCACGGGCGGGCCAGACGCGGAGGCGCGGGCATAAAAGGAAGGAGGACGCAAGGTAAGTCGGATGCGATCATACCAGCACTAAAGCACCGGATCCCATCAGAACTCCGAAGTTAAGCGTGCTTGTGTGTGAGTAGTACCAGGATGGGTGACATCCTGGGAAGTCCTCTTGTTGCATTCCCTTTTTTGTTTTTTTGTCTTTTTTTTCAAAAATTGGTTTTTGGTCGTCCGTTTGTCAAATTTTATTCGTTTTCCTAGGCAGCACCGTCCGAGCGAGGTGGAAGGCGGAAGGGCAACCGGCGCGGCGAAGCCACGGGCGGGCCGGACGCGGAGGTGCGGGCATAAAAGGAAGGAGGACGCAAGGTATGTCGGATGCGATCATAATAGCACTAAAGCACCGGATCCCATCAGAACTCCGAAGTTAAACGTGCTTGGGCGAGAGTAGTACTAGGATGAGTGACCTCCTGGGAAGTCCTCGTGTTGCATTTCCTTTTTTCTTTGTTTGTCATTTTTTTCAAAAATTGATTTTTGGTCGTCCGTTTGTCAAATTTTATTCGTTTTCCTAGGCGGCACCGTGCGAGCGAGGTGGAAGGCAGAAGGGCAACCGGCGCGGCGAAGCCACGGGCGGGCCGGACGCGGAGGCGCGGGCATAAAAGGAAGGAGGACGCAAGGTATGTCGGATGCGATCATACCAGCACTAAAGCACTGGATCCCATCAGAACTCTGAAGTTAAGCGTGCTTGGACGAGAGTAGTTCTAGGATGGGTGACCTCCTAAGAAGTCCTCGTGTTGCATTCCCTTTTTTGTTTCTTTATCTTTTTTTTCAAAAATTGGTTTTTAGCCGTCCGTTTGTTAAATTTTATTCATTTTCCTAGGCGGCACCGTCTGAGCGAGGTGGAAGGCGGAATGGCAACCGGCGCGGCGAAGCCACGGGCGGGCCGGACATGGAGGCACGAGCATAAAAGGAAGGAGGACGCAAGGTATGTCGGATGCGATCATACCAGCACTAAAGCATCGGATCCCATTAGAACTCCGCAGTTAAGCGTGCTTGGGTGGGAGTAGTACTAGGATTGGTGACCTCCTGGGAAGTCCTCGTGTTGCATTCCCTTTTTTGTTTGTTTGTCTTTTTTAAAAAAATTGGTTTTTGGCCGTTCGTTTGTCAAATTTTATTCGTTTTCCTAGGCGGCACCGTCCGAGCGAGGGGAAAGGCTGAAGGGCAACCGGCGTGGCGAAGCCATGGGCGGGCCGGACGTGGAGGCACGGGCATAAAAGAAAAGAGGACGCAAGGTATGTCGGATGCGATCATACCATCACTAAAGCACCGGATCCCATTAGAACTCCAAAGTTAAGCGTGCTTGGGCGAGAGTAGTACTAGGATGGCTGTGGAAAGTTCTCGTATTGCATTCCCTTTTTTGTTTGTCTGTCTTTTTTTCAAAAATTGGTTTTTGGCCGTCCGTTTCTCAAATTTTATTTGTTTTCCAAGGCGGCACCGTCCGAGCGAGGGAGAAGGCGGAAGGTTAACCGGCGCGGCGAAGCCACGGGCGGGCCGAACGAGGAGGCGCGGGTATAAAAGGAAGGAGGACGCAAGGTATGTCGGATGCGATCATACCAGCACTAAAGCACCGGATCCCATCAGAACTCCGCAGTTAAGCGTGCTTGGGCGAGAGTAGTTCTAGGATCGGTGACCTCCTAAGAAGTCCTCGTGTTGCATTCCCTTTTTGTTTGTTTGTCATTTTTTTAAAAAATTGGTTTTTGGCTGTCCGTTTATCAAATTTTATTCGTTTTCCTAGGCGGCACCGTGCGAGCGAGGTGGAAGGCGGAAGGGCAACCGGCGCGGCGAAGCCACGGGCGGGCCAGACGCGGAGGCGCGGGCATAAAAGGAAGGAGGACGCAAGGTAAGTCGGATGCGATCATACCAGCACTAAAGCACCGGATCCCATCAGAACTCCGAAGTTAAGCGTGCTTGTGTGTGAGTAGTACCAGGATGGGTGACATCCTGGGAAGTCCTCTTGTTGCATTCCCTTTTTTGTTTTTTTGTCTTTTTTTTCAAAAATTGGTTTTTGGTCGTCCGTTTGTCAAATTTTATTCGTTTTCCTAGGCAGCACCGTCCGAGCGAGGTGGAAGGCGGAAGGGCAACCGGCGCGGCGAAGCCACGGGCGGGCCGGACGCGGAGGTGCGGGCATAAAAGGAAGGAGGACGCAAGGTATGTCGGATGCGATCATAATAGCACTAAAGCACCGGATCCCATCAGAACTCCGAAGTTAAACGTGCTTGGGCGAGAGTAGTACTAGGATGAGTGACCTCCTGGGAAGTCCTCGTGTTGCATTTCCTTTTTTCTTTGTTTGTCATTTTTTTCAAAAATTGATTTTTGGTCGTCCGTTTGTCAAATTTTATTCGTTTTCCTAGGCGGCACCGTGCGAGCGAGGTGGAAGGCAGAAGGGCAACCGGCGCGGCGAAGCCACGGGCGGGCCGGACGCGGAGGCGCGGGCATAAAAGGAAGGAGGACGCAAGGTATGTCGGATGCGATCATACCAGCACTAAAGCACTGGATCCCATCAGAACTCTGAAGTTAAGCGTGCTTGGGCGAGAGTAGTTCTAGGATGGGTGACCTCCTAAGAAGTCCTCGTGTTGCATTCCCTTTTTTGTTTCTTTATCTTTTTTTTCAAAAATTGGTTTTTAGCCGTCCGTTTGTTAAATTTTATTCATTTTCCTAGGCGGCACCGTCTGAGCGAGGTGGAAGGCGGAATGGGAACCGGCGCGGCGAAGCCACGGGCGGGCCGGACATGGAGGCACGAGCATAAAAGGAAGGAGGACGCAAGGTATGTCGGATGCGATCATACCAGCACTAAAGCATCGGATCCCATCAGAACTCCGCAGTTAAGCGTGCTTGGGCGAGAGTAGTACTAGGATTGGTGACCTCCTGGGAAGTCCTCGTGTTGCATTCCCTTTTTGTTTGTTTGTCTTTTTTAAAAAAATTGGTTTTTGGCCGTCCGTTTGTCAAATTTTATTCGTTTTCCTAGGCGGCACCGTCCGAGTGAGGGGAAAGGCTGAAGGGCAACCGGCGTGGCGAAGCCACGGGCGGGCCGGACGTGGAGGCGCGGGCATAAAAGAAAGGAGGACGCAACGTATGTCGGATGCGATCATACCAGCACTAAAGCACCGGATCCCATCAGAACTCCAAAGTTAAGCGTGCTTGGGCGAGAGTAGTACTAGGATGGCTGTGGAAAGTTCTCGTGTTGCATTCCCTTTTTTGTTTGTTTGTCTTTTTTTCAAAAATTGGTTTTTGGCCGTCCGTTTCTCAAATTTTATTTGTTTTCCAAGGCGGCACCGTCCGAGCGAGGGAGAAGGCGGAAGGTTAACCGGCGCAGCGAAGCCACGGGCGGGCCGAACGAGGAGGCAAGGGTATAAAAGGAAGGAGGACGCAAGGTATGTCAGATGCGATCATACCAGCACTAAAGCACCGGATCCCATCAAAACTCCGCAATTAAGCGTGCTTGGGCGAGAGTAGTTCTAGGATGGGTGACCTCCTAAGAAGTCCTCGTGTTGCATTCCCTTTTTGTTTGTTTGTCATTTTTTTAAAAAAATTGGTTTTTGGCTGTCCATTTATCAAATTTTATTCGTTTTCCTAGGTGGCACCGTGCGAGAGAGGTCGAAGGCGGAAGGGCAACCGGCGCGGCGAAGCCACGGGCGGGCCGGACACGGAGGCACGGGCATAAAAGGAAGGAGGACGCAAGGTAAGTCGGATGCGATCATACCAGCACTAAAGCACCGGATCCCATCAGAACTCCGAAGTTAAGCGTGCTTGTGCGTGAGTAGTACCGGGATGGGTGACATCCTGGGAAGTCCTCTTGTTGCATTCCCTTTTTTGTTTATTTGTCTTTTTTTCAAAAATTGGTTTTTGGTCGTCCATTTGTCAAATTTTATTCGTTTTCCTAGGCAGCACCGTCCGAGCGAGGTGGAAGGCGGAAGGGCAACCAGCGCGGCGAAGCCACGGGCGGGCCGGACGTGGAGGCGTGGGCATAAAAGGAAGGAGGACGCAAGGTATGTTGGATGCGATCATACCAGCACTAAAGCACCGGATCCCATCAAAACTCTGAAGTTAAGCGTGCTTGGGCGAGAGTAGTTCTAGGATGGGTGACCACCTAAGAAGTCCTCGTGTTGCATTCCCTTTTTTGTTTCTTTATCTTTTTTTTCAAAAATTGGTTTTTAGCCGTCCGTTTGTTAAATTTTATTCGTTTTCCTAGGTGGCACTGTCCGAGCGAGGTGGAAGGCGGAAAGGCAACCGGCGCGGCGAAGCCACGGGCGGGCCGGACGTGGAGGCGCGAGCATAAAAGGAAGGAGGACGTAAGGTATGTCGGATGCGGTCATACCAGCACTAAAGCATCGGATCTCATCAGAACTCCGCAGGTAAGCGTGCTTGGGCGAGAGTAGTACTAGGATTGGTGACCTCCTAGGAAGTCCTCGTGTTGCATTCCCTTTTTTGTTTATTTGTCTTTTTTTTCAAAAATTGGTTTTTGGCCGTCCGTTTGTCAAATTTTATTCGTTTTCCTAGACGGCACCGTCCGAGCGAGGGGAAAGGCTGAAGGGCAACCGGCGTGGCGAAGCCACGGGCGGGCCGGACGTGGAGGCGTGGGCATAAAAGGAAAGAGGACGCAAGGTATGTCGGATGCGATCATACCAGCACTAAAGCACCGGATCCCATCCGAACTCCAAAGTTAAGCGTGCTTGGGCGAGAGTAGTACTAGGATGGTTGTGGAAAGTCCTCGTGTTGCATTCCCTTTTTTGTTTGTTTGTCTTTTTTTCAAAAATTGGTTTTTGGCAGTCCGTTTCTCAAATTTTATTTGTTTTCCTAGGCGGCACCGTCCGAGCGAGGGAGAAGGCGGAAGGTTAACCGGCGCGGCGAAGCCACAGGCGGGCCGAACGAGGAGGCGTGGGTATAAAAGGAAGGAGGACGCAAGGTATGTCGGATGCGATCATACCAGCACTAAAGCACCGGATCCTATCAGAACTCCGAAGTTAAGCGTGCTTGGACGAGAGTAGTACTAGGATGTGTGACCTCTTGGGAAGTCCTCGTATTGCATTTCTTTTTTGGTTGTTTGTCTTTTTTATAAAAAAATTGGTTTTTGGCCGTCCGTTTGTCAAATTTTATTCGTTTTCTTAGGCGGCAGTGTCCGAGCGAGGGGAAAGGCGAAAGGGTAACCGGCGCGGTGAAGCCACAGGTAGGCCAGACGCGGAGGCGCGGGCATAAAAGGAACGAGGACGCAAGATATGTCGGATGCGATCATACCAGCACTAAAGCACCGGATCCCATCAGAACTCCAAAGTTAAGCGTGCTTAGACGAGAGTAGTACTAGGATAGGTGACCTCATGAGAAGTCCTTGTGTTGCATTTCCTTTTTTGTTTGTTTTTCTTAAAAAATTATTTTTTGGCCATACCTTTGTCATATTTTCTTTGTTTTCTTACGCAACACCGTCCAAGTGAGGGGGAAGGCGGATGCGCGGGCATAAAGTGATAGAGGAGGATGTATGTCGGATGCAATCATACCAGCACTAAAGCACCGAATCCCATCAGAACTCTGAAGTTAAGCGTGCTTGGGCGAGAGTAGTACTAGGATGGGTAACCTCATAGAAAGTTATTGTGTTGTATTTCCTTTTTTGTTTGATTTTTTTCAAAAATTATTTTTTGGTCATCTCTTTGTCATATTTTATTCGTTTTACTAGGTGTGGGGGAAGGCGGAAGGGCATAAAAGGAAGAGGACGCAAGGTATGCCAAATGTGATCATACCAGCACTAAAGCACCGGATCCCATTAGAACTCCGAAGTTCTGCGTGCTTGGGCGAGAGTAGCATTAGGATAGGTGACCTCATGGGAAGTCCTCGTGTTGCATTCCCTTTTTTATTTGCTTTTTCAAAAAATATTTTTTTGGCCATCCTTTGTCATATTTTCTTCATTTTCCTAGACGGCACCGTCCAAGTGAGGGGGAAGGCGGAAGGGCAACCGGCGCGCTGAAGTCATGGGCGGGACGGACGCGGATGCATGGGCATAAAAGGAATTATGTACTCTTATATGCTGAGATGTAATCTTGAGTTGTGGAGGCTATTGTGGTATGATACTCAACCAGGATCCTGTGTTGTGGAGATGTGAATGGCATCTCCAGGGAATCTCCGATGTTGGTTTGCTTAAATTGAATTGGTCAAGGGAGATGTTCAAAGTTGTACTAACTACCGCGGGATTAAGTTGATGAGCTATATGATGAAGCTCTGGGAGAGGGTTATCGAGCATCGCCTAAGGAGAGTGACACATGTGACCCAAAATCAGTTTGGGTTCATGCCTGGTAGGTCGACCATGGAGGCGATTTTCTTATTACGACAATTGATGGAGAGATATAGGGAGCTGAAGAAGGACTTGCACATGGTCTTTATTGACCTCGAGAAGGCATATGACAAAGTACCGAGAAATGTCATGTGGTGGGCCTTGGAAAAGCACAAAGTCACAACTAAGTACGTTACTCTCATCAAGGATATGTACAGGGATGTAGTGACGTTTGTCCAAACATGTGATGGCGACACCAGTGACTTTCTAATTAAAATAGGAATGCATCAGGGGTCAGCTTTGAGCCCTTATTTATTTGCTTTGGTGATGGATGAGATCACAAGGGACATACAAGGTGATATCCCTTGGTGTATGCTCTTTGCTGATGATGTGGTGCTAGTTGACGACAGTAGAGCATGGGTTAATAGGAAGTTAGAACTATAGAGGCACACGTTAGAGTCGAAAGGGTTCAGACTTAGTAGGACTAAGACCGAGTACATGAGGTGTGATTTCAGCGCGACTAGGCATGAGGAGAGAGACGTTAGCCTCGATAGGCAAGTGGTGGCCAAGAAGGATACTTTTCGGTATTTAGGGTCGATGCTATAAAAGGATGAAGACATTGATGAAGATGTCAGACATAGAATTTCAGCCGGTTGAAATGGCATCAAGCTTCTAGCGTCCTCTGTGATAAAAGGGTGCCTCAGAAGCTGAAAGGTAAGTTCTATAGGGCGGCGATTCGTCCGGCGATGTTATACGGTGCTGAGTGTTGGCCTACAAAAAGGCGACATGTCCAGCAATTGAGTGTAGCAGAGATGCGTATGTTGCGTTGGTGTTGTGGGCACACAAGGAGGGATAGAGTCCGGAACGACGATATTCGGGATAGGGTTGGGGTGGCACCAATTGAGGAGAAATTGATTCAACATCGGTTGAGATGGTTTGGACATGTCTAACGGAGGCCTCCTAAAGCGCCGGTGCATAGTGGAGTTCTAAAGCGGGCCGATAATGTAAAGAGCAGTAGAGGTCGACCTAAACTATCTTGGGACGAGTCCGTTAAGAGAGATCTTAAGAAGTGGAATATCTCCAAGGATTTAGCTATGGACAGGAGCGCTTAGAGATTGGCAATCAACGTGCCTGAACCGTGACCTCTTTTGTCTTGTGCCCTTTATGTCCCTTTATGTGTCTCCTTGTTTCTCGTCTCTTTTGGGTTTCTCTAGTCTACCCTAACTTGCTTGAGACAAAATGCTATGTTATTGTTGTGTCAAGTGATGAAGTGATGACATTTGATTTAGGAAAATTAACGCAGTGGGTCCTACAGACACAACATTGGTTCCTCCCGTTCAATGACGCCAAGCCACCTCATCTACTTCAACAATGCCGGGCCACCTCCTCTACTTCAAGGACGCTGACCGCCACCACAACCACAGTGAGGGTGGGCGTCCAACTAATTTGGCCTAGCGGCAGCGTGGATTTGACAAGGCGACGCAGATCTAGCTTGGCCGATTGAGCACTATACCGAGTGGCGACACCGTGGTATTACAGCGAGCTTGACCACAAGGCAACATTTTTTAATTTTGTAATAGATTATCACCGCCACTTTGTGTAACCGTCCAATTTGCAGCCGACTGTAATGAGCTCAATTGTCACAGCTAACTTTTATCACCAAATCACAAAACTAGCTGTGGTAACGATCTGGTTTGCAGACGACAGTAATAAGCTCAATTATCACAGCTGACTTTTATCACCGAATCGTAAAGCTAGCTGTGGTAACGATTTGGTTTGCAGCCAACAGTAACGAGCTCAATTATCACAGCTGACTTTTATCACCGAATCGCAAAACTAGCTGTGGTAACGATTTGGTTTGTAGCCGACAGTAACGAGCTCAATTATCACAGCTGACTTTTATCACCGAATCACAAAACTAGCTGTGGTGGGGGTTCCTAACGGACAATGATAATATATTTGTAGTATTGATTCTTGATTTTGCTAGTTGGAAGTTCTGAAACGGCGGTCAACATAATAAAGAATAATCAAAGCAGTAAATCTTTCAACGCGTAAAGAAATCCGCTATTGAGCTCCTCTGCAGGCCTCCATCGAAGAGAAATGGTACAAGTGGCTTCTTACGGCGGGCGCGCCTCCCATAAGTGGAAAGCCCACACACACAGATAGCGAAACAAATGACAATTTGTTTGTTATGATTTACAGATCTCTCACCGCATAAAAGAAATCTGCTCCTCTAAGCGCCGTTGCGTGCCTCCATCCAACTTAGTTGGAACACGTGGCATCTTCCCAGGTCACATCTCCCATAAGTGGATGGCCCACACATGCATATGGCTCCATCTATTATAAGCGGAAACAAAGGACTATTTGTGTGAATATGATTCATAGCAAGAAGTAAAAGCTACCATTTACACTTCCAAGCTGAAACAGATTGGGCTAAGTTGTGTAGTTGTATCACATAATTATTTTTTTTACAATCACCTTCTGGACTGGACTCAAAAGAAATAGTCATGGGCAGCAGAGAGATATATCGCCTCTACTATTATGCTGTTGTGCACCTTCTGGATTGGGCTCCCTGACGTCATGCCCTCACATGGAGTACGTTAGAAGGATTAGCCCTGGGCGTTCGATCTGACCGAACCGATCGGTCTCGGTCTTCGGTCATTTCGAAAGTTCGGTCATCTAAAATCAGAGATCGATCGGTTAGTTTCAAAACTCAGGACCGAGCAAGTTCGGTCTCGGTTAGTTCGATTCAGTCTCGGTTTTGACCGAACTAACCAAACTTCACAAAACAACTACTAAATATTGTAATTTGTAGTAAATTTTACCAATATTTTTTCTATTTCAAGGCAAAAAATACAATACAAAATATAGATTAAACATAGTGATAAGAGTGATGGTTGATATAAACCCACTAAAATAAATATTATATCACTAATAATAGTCTAAATTACATATTATGTCAACAAAATTCAAATATTCGGTTAATTCGGTTAGTTCGGTTACCCGAGGGTAATGACCGAACTAAGTCCGGTTAGTTCGGTTACTTTAAACTGAAGACCGAACTTGTGACCGAAATTTTCAATCTCGGTCACTTCGGTCTCGGTCTCGGTCTCGGTCTCGGTCTCGGTCTCGGTTAGTTCGGTTCGGTCTTCGATCTTTAGTTAATTATGCCCAGAGCTAGATAGAATAGTCACGAATGCCCGGTGAAACAAACAGAACAGGCATCGATTAACCTATTGCTCCCGCGAAACGGAACGAGAAAAGCACGCCCGGGATCGGCTGTTGCGTCCAGCTTTCGCGCCGCAACGCCTGTTTCCTAAGCAAAGCAAAACCTCTATACAGCTGTCTCCAACCATTTAATCCCTCATTTACAGCATGATTAGCTTAATCTAACCACGAACTTAATGACTGCGGAGTACGGAAAATAAAAATCAGGCCTTTATAAGCGCCCGCACACGAAGAAAGTGCTCATCGCAAAACAAAAAGAAAATCGAGGCGAGACAGGCGAGAGGAGAGCGAGCGAGCCGAGAGAGAAAGCAGTTTCGAGCTCGCCGCAGCGAGGACCGGCCCGCTCTCAAGCGATAAGGGGCGTGGGCGTCGGCATGGAGAGCGAGATGGCGGAGGAGTCGCCGGCCGCGGCGGCGGCGCGGGCCCGGCCACTGGAGGCGGTTGCGGAGGAAGGGCAGGAGGTGGCGGAGCAGAACCCGGTGGCGCCGGTGTGCTCCACCAAGACCATGGAGCGCGTGGCGGCCGCGAAGAAGTTCATCGAGGACCACTACCGCGCGCAGATGAAGAACCTCCAGGAGCGCAAGGAGAGGTACTGGAATCCGTGCCCGCTTCCAAAATTTTTCTGATATAGGTCTCGAGCTAGCAGTGCTTGCCTGCGATTTAGCTAGATAGATCTCGCGTGAGGCGGACTGATCGAGGTGTCCAACCTGCAAGTAGACGAGTTAGAGGTAGCCTGTATGCTTATGCTCCTGTGGGGTGGGTGTGAGGGTTTGGGCTGCACTTCTCATGCATACTGAATCGGATTAGCATGCCAGGGTAGTTGATTGTCAAATGTGGCTGTAGGTCCTACTAGTGCTGAGCTTTGGGGCGATGTTGGGTGGCAATTTTGCAGTGGATTGAGCTGTTGCTCATTGCTGCCCTCTTGGGTGGCAATTTTGCAGTGGATTGAGCTGTTGTGCTTTGCTGCGTCCGAGATAAAGCAAATTGTGACTTTGTGATGTCTGAATTGCTTGAGCTTGACTGGCTAGAATCAATATGGTGGCCATTGTAGGGCTTGCCATAATTGGAATAAAGCTGCCTGCCATTAGCGGTTAGTCGGAGGATGCAAAGAAACAACGCTTGTGCTTATGTTCACATCCTCGCTTTTAGGGAGAGGGGACACACAGGCAGTTGATTGTGCTCTCACGTGCTATGCATTAGCATTACCCTTTGGTCGCATGCTGGCAATTGGCTTTGGGCATGATAATGTGGATAGGTCTTCGTGCACATTCAGCTGGACGGTTACTGAATCAGGACTAGTGTTTCAGGGTGGTTGGTTGGGGAATGTGGCTGTAGACTACTGCTGAGCTTTGGAGTGGGATTGCATGGCAATTTGGTATTGGATTGAGCTGTTGCTCATTGCTGCCTTTTGGGTGGGAATTTTGCAGTGGATTGAGCTGTTGTGCATTGCTGCGTCCGAGATAAAGCAAATTGTGACTTTGTGAAGTCTGAATTGCTTGAGCTTGACTGGCTAGAATCATTATGGCATCCGTTGTAGGGCTTGCCATAATTGGAATAAAGCTGCCAGCCGTTAGCGGTTAGTCAGAGGATGCAAAGAAACGATGCTTGTGCTTATGTTCACTTTCTGGCTTTTAGGGAGAGGGGACACACGGCAGTTGATTGTGCTCTCACGTGCTATGCATTAGCATTAGCCTTTAGTCGCATGCTGCCAATTGGCTTTGGGCATGATAATGTGGATAGGTCTTCGTGCACATTCAGCTGGACGGTTACTGAATCAGGACTAGTGTTTCAGGGTGGTTGGTTGGGGAATGTGGCTGTAGCTTCTACTAGTGCTGAGCTTTGGAGCATGATTGCACGGGAATTTGGTATTGGATTGAGCTGTTCCTCATTGCTGTGGCTGAGATATACCAGCTGTAGCTTTGTGGAGTCCAAATTCTTGAGCACGACTTGGCTAGAATCAATATTGTTGGTTTTTAAAGGGCTTGCCATTATTGGAATAAAGTTGCAGGCTGTTAGTGGGGGCATACAAAGAAACAAGGTTTGCACTTATGGTCTCTTCCTCACCTTTTTAGGGAGAGGGGACATGAGCTGCTTGACGTGTGCTCTCACCTGCTATACGTAACTTTTGGTCGCATGCTGACAATTGGCTTTGGGCATGATAATGGGGATAGGTATGCATGTACGTTCAGCTGGACCCATACTGAATCAGGATTAGGATTAGCGTTTCAGTGAGGTTGGTTGTGGAATGTGGCTGTAGGTTCTACTAGTGCTGAGCTTTGTGGCATGATTAACAGGGAATTTTGTAGTGGATTGAGCTTGCTGTGGACAAGATAAAGCTGATTGTTGCTTTGTGGATTCCAAATTGTTTGATTTCGCCAGCATCAATGTGGCGATTTTGGGAGGGGTTGCCATTATTGAAATAAAGTTGCAGGTGTTAGTGGCAGCGTGCAAGAAACTAGGTTTGTGCTTATGGCCACTTAGTCTTTTTTTTGTGGGGGGGGGCGCGGGGGCGGGCATGAGGTGCTTGACATGTGCTCTCATGTACCATGCGTTACCTTTTGGTCACATACTGATTATCTTCGTACTTAAGGAACTTGGGCCATATTATACCATCTATGTCTGTAGGCGCTTGATTTTGGAACAACAGCTAGCTTCTTCACAAGTTCCTAGGGAGGAGCAGATAAACTTAATAAAGGATTTGGAGAGAAAGGAGACTGAATACATGAGACTTAAAAGACACAGAATTTGTGTGGATGACTTTGAGCTGCTGACTATCATTGGAAAAGGTGCTTATGGACAGGTTTGTAGTTCCAAATTTCTGCAATCATTTTAATGATTTATTCTTCTGTAGTTTCATCTTTTCTTCTTATTATACTTTAAATATTTTGTTAGACAGGATAATTGTTATATGCAGTTGTGCTACTCAGATACATGTAACAAGACCTATAACATCTCTGGAATGCCTGGTCTTCACAATACAACTGCTGTTTTCAACAGTCTGACTTGTATACCTTGAGTTGATAGCTTAAATTTTTGCTATTCTAACAGGTTCAACTATGTCGGGAAAAGTCCACTGGTAACATTTATGCCATGAAAAAACTCAAGAAGACTGATATGCTTGTGAGGGGTCAGGTAAGACAAAGAAAACTGCACACTTATTATGGCTCATCTTTTTCTTTGTCAATAAATATATGATAATAATAATTGTCCTGTGTTTTCAAGAAAAAAAGCATATATGGTAATTAACTAATTCTTATATTTGTTATCTTGATATGCTTTTACGTTAACAATTATCAGCAATGTCAATAGTAATATCATTAGGAGAATTTTTTAATCATTTGGAGTTTTATGAATTTTGTTAGATACAAAGTTCGGCTAGGCGCTAGTCGGATTCTAGGCGGTGACCCACTGCCTAGCGCCTAGGCGGGAGTAATCGCACCTAGGCGGTCCTAGGCGTTTTTCTAGGCGTTTTGCCAATATAGGCAAATTAAGAGCAGGGGAAAATAGATGAGCAGAGAGGGAGAGCAGGGAGGGGAGAGCAGCAACCAGGGGAGGAACATCCAGCAGGGGAGGCCCGAGGGGAGCTGCTGGCGGTGGAGGGGGATGAGCAGGGAGGGGAGCAGCCGGCGGGGGAGGGGAACTCACCTTGGGGAGTAGGGTGGCCGGCGAGGAGGGTTGCGCCGTCGGGGAGCAGGGCCGGCGGGGAGGAGCGAGGCCGGCAGATGAACTTCCCCTCCGGCGCGCGTCGCAGGCGGAGCCGCGGAGGAGGACGAGCGGGAGCGCGGTCCGAGCAGCGTCTGCGAGCGGGATTGGATGAATCGAGCACGGTGCTCAGGTATTCTTCCCGCGCGGCATGTAATTTTTCCCGCGCCCGACGCGGGCTTTAGCGCGCGCTTCCGCGGTGGCCGAAAAAATCGGCAGCGCAGCCGGGCCGCCCGCCTATGCGCCTGCCTTGGGTGCCTGCGCGCCGCAGAATCGCCGCCGAGGCGCCGCTGAGCGCCGCCTAGGCGATGCGCCCGCCTAGACTCCACCCAACCCCCTAGGCTACGTGGCAGCCCATCGACTACCGATTAGGCGCGCCTAGGCGCCGCCTAGTCGGCGCCTAGCCGAACTTTGGTTAGATACTTTTTAGTGATGGGCTGCTCCGTTATGGTTTCTTAATTATAACTCTGAAAACATTGTATGTGTTTCAGAAGACTACAAAATGAAATGACTGAAAGAATTATTTGGGTAGATAGAGTTGTTTCCCTTTTTTTTCCAAAACCACTTGGTATGTTAGTTATAGCTCCCTTTTTTCTTGCATTTTTTACATTCCTTATGTACTAAAGGAGTACCCCCCCCCCCCCCCACACACACACCACAAAAAAAACACTAAGGGTGGGTGTGTTTCAACCTTTGAACTTTACTATTTTCTGACAACCAGTTAGCCTAACCTCATATGATTTTAGTGAGACAAAAGAGGTATCACTAGATTCGGATTTCAACATACATTCCTATCATCATGGTTTTGTAATTGGTAAGAATATTGTAAGAATTTTTTTTGGTAAATTTCAGTTTAAAAGTCCATGCCAAGTCAAATTTTTCCTTATAAAAAGGGCAGAGGAAGTACTAGTATGTTTATGTATCATTTCTTTTCATTTGGAGCTAATATTATCAAGTTTCTAATTAGGTGGAGCATGTTAGAGCTGAAAGAAACTTGCTGGCGGAAGTTGGTAGCCACTGCATTGTGAAACTATATTATTCTTTCCAAGACACTGAGTACCTCTATCTTATCATGGAGTATCTTCCTGGAGGTGACATGATGACCCTCCTGATGAGAGAGGATACTCTAACTGAAAATGTGGCTCGATTCTACATTGCTGAGACTGTTCTTGCCATTGAATCCATTCATAAACATAACTACATTCACAGGTTATATGTTTATGAATCTGATCTATTTATGTGGTATCCAGCATTGTTTGTTTGCTTACTGTTTTTTGTTTATCAATGTTGTAGAGATATTAAACCTGACAACCTACTTCTAGACAAGAATGGTCATATGAAATTGTCAGATTTTGGATTGTGCAAGCCAATTGATTGTTCAAAGTTGTCAACATTGAATGAAGATGAACCAATGACTGATGAAAACCTTAGGGAGTCTATGGACATTGATCGTTCTCTCTCTGATACTGCAAATGGTAGGAGGTGGAGAAGTCCAAATGAACAGCTTCAGCATTGGCAGAACAACAGGAGAAAATTGGTACACATGTTTGCCTATTCGGTGTCTCTGTAGTAACACTAATTCTCATGATCATGAACTCTCGAAGGTGTCACTAATTTTTCTTCACATGCTATATAAATGTTCTCCCAGGCATTTTCAACAGTTGGGACACCTGATTATATTGCTCCAGAGGTTCTACTAAAGAAGGGATACGGCCTAGAGTGTGACTGGTACATTAAGAAGAACTTGCTCGCATGCTTGTTATTTCTTCATCTTCCAAAACCTGATCTCTTATTCGAACAACTGTAATGTTATTGTTTATTTCATTATTGTATACAGGTGGTCTCTTGGTGCAATCATGTATGAAATGCTTGTTGGTTATCCACCGTTTTATTCAGATGATCCACTAGTTACATGCCAAAAGGTTTAAGTCTTGGCCACTGAACGGTTCATCTTTTCATGGTGCAGATTGTCACATTATAATAGTATGGTTAGACTATTTTAATTGCTATTACAGCTAAGTTCAGATTTTATAATTAATTTCAGGATTTTTTTTTGTCTCGCTGAACTTTTTCATGCAATTTTTATGTAAGCCTGCTGTGTTAGAACCACTGTTCGCCTACACGGTCGTGTAGGCCGTTTACACGGCGTGTAAACGCTACTCGATGGGTAACCGTGTAGGCTGATTAGCCGTGTAAAGCCGTGCAAAACCGTTTCGACCGTTTAAAAGGCCGTTTAAACGGCCGTGTATACCGACTTTTTGCTAAACGATGGGTGACCGACCGTTCACCGTTTAACGTTTAGGCTAACATTGGTTAGAACACAAGTTTATTTCATGCCCGGGCCACTCTAATCAGGTATTGTGGGAAATAAAATAAAATGAGTATGCAGAAATGGCACCAAATGGATTTCCGCAAGTTCGCTGTGTTTTGCCAATGTTGAAAGGGTTAGGCTCAGATTCTCTGTATAAAATGAAGAGGTCTAAAACAAAGTGTTTTCCCTTCGGTTCTTAACTTCCTCTATGCTGATACAACTTGAAACCTGGACTGCTTATCTCTTTCATCAATTTCTGTTACACACATATATTTAAACCCCCACTAATGGTTATATAATTGAGCAATGATTTACCATGTACAACTTCTATATTTTATATTATTTGCACTGATTATGCATTGTAACTTTACAGATTGTGCATTGGAGAACCTACTTGAATTTTCCAGATAATCCAAGGTTGTCTCTTGAAGCCAAGGATCTCATTTGTCGGTTATTATGTGATGTTGATCACAGAATTGGCAGCGGAGGGGCAGATCAAATAAAAGTATTTACTTCTCATTACTAAGATTACTTACTGATGTTCATTTTGGATTATACGACTCCCCTCTGTTTATATTTGGTAAGGTTATGTTAATCATTTCTTTTATCCTTTTCTTAGGCTCATCCTTGGTTTCAAGGAGTTGAATGGAACAAACTGTATGAGATGGAGGCAGCATTTAAGCCCCAAGTAAATGATGAACTGGATACACAGAATTTCATGAAGTTCCCGGATGTAAGGAAATAGTTTTAAATTTGCTGCTTGTGCCATTCTTCCTATGTTCTCAAGCTCCCTGGAACTTTTAATATGTATTTGATTTGTTTTTCTGTATACTGCTTACTTTATTCTAATTCGCATATATTATACGCACTAATTACCGCTTTGATTCTTTTCTGCAGTTAAACCCTGCTCCAGCAAGAGCAAGCTCTGGGGCTTCAAGGAAGGTATGCGCCGTGGACATAATCAGGAGATTCAACATAGCTAACCTTAACCACATTCATCATTGCATTCATGTTCTGGAGTCATACTGAAGACTATGATACTGTGAATACATTGTTAGTGTGTTCCTGTTTGTTTTCTTCCATGAAGTTCTTTGTACTAACTATTTTGTGAGAAAAAAAACAAGGCTAAAAAAAGATCCACAGCAGCATACATAGTCTGTTTATAGACAGTATTTGGAGTACTGTTATTTAGTGCTGTGATGTTTGACAAGCATTTTTTATGGCTACCAGATTTTTCAACTAAATAAATTGACAAATGTTGGTTGACCCAAATTGCCCTAAAATATTTTGCAACTTGCATGACATTCATAAAGTTGCTAGCTTTTTCTTTTGTATGTGGTTAAAACTTTTGGGTGGTTCTTTTTCTTCACATCTCTTACATATGTCCATAGGTAGGCATCAATGTAACAAACTACATGCCATTATTTGTTTATTCACCCTGAAGTTGATCATTGTTTTGGAATGTTGTTGCAGATGATGCTTACGTCTAAAGATCTTAGCTTTGTGGGGTATACATACAAGAATTTTGAGGCTGTGAAAGGTTTGCATCAGTCTGCACGTTTGTAAACTATAGTGGCAACTAACAATGTCATGTTAAATACTTTGATTGCAGTTGAACCACATGGTTTTCTTTTTATGATTTGTTCGCTAGCTTTGCAAATTATGTGTCTGATGAAACCATTTTGTTGACACAATTCATGGAAAGATAACTCCACTTTTACAGAGTTGTAAACCATAGTTATTAAGGCGTCGCCTAGTCGTCGCCTAGGCGTCGAGGCGCTAAAAGAAACCTGGGCGTCCCTGACGCCACGACCAAAAATCAGCAAAACAAGAGAGGAGGGGAGGCAGAAGAGAGAGGAAGAACTGGAGGAGGACTGGGATGGCCAAGCACTTGTCTCTGCTCCATCCCCATTGGCTCCAGACGCTATGGCCATCGCAAACTTCTGCGACATTGGACATCTGGGAGGGGCAGCAGCAGTCAGCAACTCTCGATCTGTGATCTACAGGCGACTGGAGAGGATCTGGAAGGGGGCGGCACCAGCAGTGAGGACGGGGAGAGGAAGAGGTAGGGAGGAATGGTTGCGGGCAGCAGCAGCGCAAAGGGAGAATGGGAGAGGGAGGGACGGAGAGAGGAGTCCCGCACAGAGAGGGGCAGCGGCGGCGGAGACGGAATGCTTGTCGATGGGGAGAGCTGAGGGAACAGATAGGTCACCAGGAAGGATATATGGGCTGGCTGGTGGGCTGGGCCTTTCTTAGTGTCTTGTCCTTCTTTTCTTCTCTTCTTCTTTTCTTTTCTTTTTCTTTTTTTCCTTCCTCTGTGCTGCTGCTTTGAAGTTTCTTATAATCATATGGCGTCGCCTTGCCTCGCTTTATGATCGCCTAGGCGTCGCCTAGGCGATTGGAAGGGGGTGGCTCGCCACGTCTCGCCTTAGCGCCTTAATAACTATGTTGTAAACTTGTACTTATGTCTAAACTTATCCTGCTGCCTTTATAACAGTGGTAGGAATTAATTTTTGTGGCCCACTTGGATTAATGCTAGAGATTATCTTGCTTATTCTTACAACTCTGATCCCTTCCATCTCAGGCAGTAGTTGCCATAATATTCTGACTACTGGATCCTTTTCAGATTCACATTTTCTACTCTATGCAGTGGGGATATGAATTATGTCAAATAGTTATGGCTTATTAGTTTTGTTTCTTACATGTGAAACATATATGCATGCAGATCTTCGGAGAAGCTCCTCATTTACAAGGCACTCTACTGGCTCCCCATCTGGTAGAATATTTTATTTCGTGGCCTGTTCATAAAACCTCGTTTGATTCTCTGCTCGTCTTTATCTTATTTGGGTCGTCTATAATCCCAGATACAGCAGACATGGACTCATCAATGGAGCCTAACGGGACAGACACCCACATGCGCACTGGTTCATCTGGCGACCCTATGGCGCCATGATCTGCCCTGTTGTTTGCCTGAAGTACCCAGCCCTACACCGGCATCATGCATGCACCTCGACGACATGGCTACATCTGAAGAGACCTGGTTGCGGACTTGCATTTATTCAGGTCTCGTGCCCTTCTAATCGTTGGCGAGCACCTTCGTAGTTGTACAAACCAGAGGTATTTGTGCAGTATGTTTCAGGTGAGACAAGATGGTCAGGTCTGGCCCTGGGTATTTACTTCTTAACGCTGGTTGCCCAGGTTGGCATAGTATTAGGTCGTCGCCTTCCTTGTGGCTGCTCTTTGCCCGTTTATTTAATAACATATATAATATATATGGTCATGAGGAAATGGAGAGATAATAACTGTGTTAGGATAGCCATTGTGGTTGGTTGACAAATTTGTGCCGTTTGAGACTCCATCAGAGATTTCTGTGAACTGCCTAGTTTTGTTTTTCGTTTGGGAGTGCTCCGGTGTTGTGGAAACTGAATTGTTTCCTGCAGAACCCATTCACTACAAAAGGGTCTGCGCTACGGTTTAGGTTGTGGTGTTGCAGCCGAGTCATTGTAGCATGATTGTACTGCATAAATCTGAACGCGTGATGCAATAACAGGTTCCGCTGTGGACATTTTTGCCACCCGTTTAGCTGGCTAGAGTCCTGCCAATTAATCATGGCCGTGACCGTCAATCAGAGAGTACATTGGCTGCCGCACGGCGGCGATCGCGGTCAAGCCACAAACGAACGTAGCCGGACCGCAGGGGACGGCAATGTTAGCACCTGGCGTATATGGCCAGTTGGCCACGAACCCTTCGCAATCAGTCGTTCCGTCGTGGCCACATGTACCCATATTTTTTAAGCTCAAAGTTTACTCTGACTTTAGCTTGCAGTCTTAATTGGAGGACGTCAGCTAGATGAGTATAATTGTATGTTCTGGCCTAAGTTGCTGTTGCTGCCTCATTTAAATCCTATTTGACTATGACTAAAAGAGAGATGTGCTGTCATCACTTTTTTTTAGAGAGCAGCTCCAGCAGGGTTCTTATTTGAACCCTCGTAATTAAATATGGGTCTCCAGGTTAAAAACACAACTCTAGCAAGGTCTCTACTAGAGCCCTAGATTTGGGTGGGTACCAAATTCCCCCTCCAGTCCTCATTCTTGGGGGCCCTAGGCTAAGCCCCCAAAAGACAATTTCAGTCATTTCTTTGCCCGCCTTCTCTCCCGCTCGCTCCTTCCCTCCCTGCCTCCCCCTTTTCCCCTTAGCCCACGCGGACAACACGGCCCACCATTGGCATAAGGGCCCATCGCCTGGCTTCAGTGCTAACCGCCCGTGTGCTCCCATGTACGTGGACTCGTCCCAGTGGGAGTGGATGCAGCGGACTCCTCCCCAGTGCTTGCAGGAGCAGAGCAAACTTCTCTCGCGCGCTCCTTGGACTGCTCCCCGATGAGGCTTGTGGGAGCGGACTCCTTTCGGTGGGAGTGGATTCCTCCCCAGCGTGGACTTGTCCTAGTGGGAGCCCCTGCGACAGACTCCTCCCCTACGAGGCTTGCGGGAGCTAACTCCTCCTGACGCGGACTTGTCTCTGCGAGGGCATACGGGCTTTGCATTTGCTCTAGATCTCAATGAGATTGAGGATTGAAAGAACACAGATTTATGGGCGGGTCCTGTGTGTCAGTATCTATAAAAAAGGATTTGAGGGCTCCTGCTGGAGCAGATGCGAAAAGCAGATCCTCAAAAATAAGAGGAGCCTTCAAATCAAAAGTAGCGGCCCTGATTTGAGGGCTTTTACTGGAGTTGCTCTTAGGACTTTGAAGAATTCAACTAGGAGTAAATCTCCTACTTGTATATATGGGCCCTGGAGAGGATTATGTAAACAAGGGGCAACACCTACCATGTCAAAATAAGAGTTTGGCAGGAGCAATTAAGAGAGCTCAAGAGAACTAGGCTAGACAGATCTATTGCATTAGATTCATGTATAGGACAAGAATTAGTAGGTCCTAGAGCATAAGTAGGGTTGTGAGGGTGATAATCACTTGTACTTTTTGTGCTTTATAGAATTTGTGGTTGGCTTTGCTAAAATCATAATCTCTTATCATGGTTGCTTTAATGTTGTCATCTAGGATTTTGTACTAGATACGTCATTCTTAATACCATACAAGCTTGTATTATACTCACAATATCCTTTCAAAATCTGAGGGCTGTTGCACGTAACCAGGACATCAGATTCTGACAACAGGAATAGTGGCTATTAATAGGCTACACTCATAGTTTAGCACTGGTGTAGTGGTAGCGGCCATATATCTATCACTACCAATACAAGGTAGCAGACCGAAGATAGCTTATTGGAACTTAGTAGGCCCTATTGCACTTATGTCTGCTATCGTGGGCCGCTATTGTTGTTAGATCGCTATCTGCTTTGCATATGTTTAAGTGACAACGTGGATGAATTCAATGGGAAAAAGAATGTTGAGAATAGTGTTTTAGGTGATGATAAAGAATGATAGGATGACAAATAATATACTTTTAAATTTGTATGAGAACTTAATGTTAATTTATCTATGTGTGCCTTCTTTATATCTTATTCATTTATATTACATTGTGGTTTTTATACAATGAAATCTGATAATTTACTAAAAACTTCTAATTATATTAAGCAAATATGTTATTGGTATTGACATAAACTCCAAACTTTGACTACTTTAAGTATTCTGCTATTGGAACCTAGTCCCTGTTATAACACTCACAATTCACAACCTGCTATGCAAACACTAACCCACTACGAGGTTGTTAACCGCTATTTATTACTTTGGCTGCACCTAATTAGTTTTTCCTAATAACTAAAGTTTATCATATCAATCCATACCCTAGGGTCAAGTAAATTAGTTATCGAACAAAAACTACTGAGTACTACTTTGTTTGCCTATTGCAAAATTTGAACTTTTGAATATAAGAATCTATCCAAAAATCTATATTTGAAATCTGATTATTTATAGAATAAAAACTTTGGTTTTAAATATTTCTAGTAAATCTTAAATGTGAGAGAATACTGTCACAATTAAAATAGATCAAAATTGTTGTTTTTTCATGAGAACCGCATCTCATTACCCCCCCTGCTCCCCTCCTTCCCACCACCATCACTAAATGTATCTAGGCTCTAGTGGTGATTTTTGATTTATGATGATCGATGAACACAAGTACTATGACTAATGTATGTTTTGCAGTGGTAGATGCATTTGAGTTAGTCGCTTCTCTGATTAACAAACACGAGCATATCTAGGAGCCACCTCCATAAATGGTCAGAAAGCCTCCGCAAATGCCCGCCTTTGTTCATCATTTACAGAGGCGGAAATCCTAAGTCGACTGCTTTTGTTAATCACTGATTTACAGCAGCGTAATCTTAGGATGTTCATATCTGAAAATCACTATTAACAGAGACAGTCATTCTAAATATATGTCTCTAAAAATAAATTAACAACATTTCAATAAGCTCGTCTCTAAAAATATTTGCATAAAAAATAATTCATATTTTTTTATTTCAAATTGAATCAAGACAAACTTTATATGTGATCTACAACTTTGTAGCTGAAAAGTTTTTTATTTCAAATTTTTTAAGAGACAAAATATTGTTTGAAGTCCCTAGATTTTAAAATTCAAAATTTTCAAATAAACTTGGATATTGATATGGTCTGCACCAAAGTTGTAGTCTTCAATACAATCTACAAGTTTTTAGTTGAAAGGTTTTTGATTTGAAGTTGTTTATAGTCCCAAATATGTGTTCTAATTTTATAGATTTTGAAATTCAATAGAATTTCCAAATGATCTTGAATGTTCACTTAGTTAATACTAAAGTTGCCGTGGCCGACCTGATCTTCTACATATTTGCTTTTGATATGTTTTCTATTTGAAGTTTTTTAGGTTTTAAATATTTGTTTTAAATTCATATATTCTGAGACTTAAACTTTTTCAATTTTTCAAACAATTGTAGATGGAGACACATCATACACCAAAGTTGCAGTGCTTAACAAGATTAAATCTTTGTAGTTTTCATCCGAGTTCATTTGGTAGACAAAATATTTAATACAAGATTACAAAATATTAATAAAAAAGATAGCACCCTAGAAATGAGTGTTTGTTACAGGTTCAAGTCTTGAGAAGCATCTTAACACGCCCGCTTATGTAAATAGCATTATTAACGGTATAATAATTGGTTAGAGGCGTACAACTTCCTGAAAATTCTTTCTACAGTAATTAATGTTTAATGAAACATGTTTAATGGAAAACCAGGGGCCTTGATGATATCTTGTGAAATTCAAATCTTGCAGTTCAAAATATTTGAAAACCTTGTTGCCACTCGTAATTAGTATTGGCCATGGACTAAGGATTTTTGAATTAATATGGAGTTAATTTGAGATAAACTGGAACCGTGCATGCAGTTGCACATTTTGAGAATGCGGAATTAAAATACCAAATTCCATGTATTTAGTGGTATGACATCATACATTGACAAGATCGCCTAGTAGCAGCAATAGACGGGGGTTTTGCTTTTGCATTAGAGGACTGCCCAAAGTTGAGCTAAGTGACTTCAAACTGAATTATGGACTGACTGAAAAAACCCAAACAAATTAAAAAGAAAAGCCCAAAGATCGCCTATGTAAGTTGATGTCCTCGGTGCATCATGATATCATCATCAGACATCACAGCCCAGGAAGGAGGCCAGCTAGAGGTAGAAATAGAATGGTGACGTCAGAAGCAGTTCAGATCAATCTAGGTGTGTTTGGCTGCTGGCTGGTCCAACGCCTACTAATTAATCCCCGCTTGTTAATAACCTCCAAGCCAGGGCAGAGTTTTTGGTAAAACCCGCACATGGTCAAACCAAATTAGGCTCTAATCCTGTCGGGAAGGGAACAAATAAATCCCAAGCAAGCCAAGCCAAACCAAACAACGACGCCGCACCAGCTGGACGTTCGCCTGGCCCAGTCGCCATCTCCCCGTGTACATGCATTCTGACGAAACGGAGACGGCGCGCGACGACCCGCGCTGCGTCTTCGTTCCTCCGGACGGGCCGATCTGCCGGAGAAGGCACGGCAGATCGAGCGCGCGATGACGCCCGTCCGATCGAGGCGGCCGCTAGCTTGGTGCAGCCTCGCTTTCGTGACTGCGCCTCTCGCTTTAGCACCAGTGAAACCACGCCTCCAATCTCTTTTCTCTCTCACACATGTACATACTGCGTGCTCTATCGCCTTTTGAAGCTCTTGGTTATTATGGCGCTTTCGGGGAAATTCAGTAGCATTATATACTAATGCTAGTATGTGTGTTTAATTTGTGATAAGAGGATCTTATATTGGCGAATCTGCTTCTTATTACATGCTAACAAATAAAAACCAATAAAAACATCCATGTTTGTAAGTTATATGACGACAGGGGGTTAATAAGCAACTTCTTTTTCGCGAACGTGCCTGCGACACGTATTTCATTAAGACGAAATAGAAAAGTTTTACAAGAAGGACCGGTAATCAACAATTTCTGAAGCCTTCTGCCCGCAGGCCGCAGCATAGTGCATTAAAACCATATTGCAATAACATGATTTGCTACTAAAGCCAGACAAGACTCCGTATTCATAAGCCCGGCAACAGCGACTGAATCTGGCTATGCCCAGCCTGAACCCATGTCCGGGCCTCCTCAACGATCCTGTGGAGCACTTGCTGCGCTGCGTGGAGCTCTGCCATTGGAACGTCATGCTATTCAGTTTCTTCCATAACATCCACCCAGTCAGTAGTACCAGGCTGCCAAAGGACAATATTGGTGTCCCAAACTAGAGTTGACTTGGAGCGATGTACAAAGATAGAAGCTTGAATAATGGTTTCATTTCTAAAGAAAAAACA
Organism: Saccharum spontaneum; assembly: GCA_022457205.1. Classification (NCBI taxonomy): domain Eukaryota; kingdom Viridiplantae; phylum Streptophyta; class Magnoliopsida; order Poales; family Poaceae; genus Saccharum; species Saccharum spontaneum. Next base: position 15,514,370 of record CM039611.1, read on the forward strand.
ATACAGATCTGAAGTACAGACAATATAATTTTTCCAGCGGACAGGAAAAATCCTGTGAATAGTGGACTTATCATCGATGACAGTACTGCTATACATCGCTTCTCTATATTTATTTTGTTCTTCAACTTGGATTAATCTTGTGGTCGTGTCGTCTTTTAGGTTGGATGTAGTTAATACAATTTAACCGACAATATGTTGTTTAATATTCTGACTGAAATTTATGAAAATGGCACAGGTATATATTTGTATCAAAATTAACATCAAAATAATGTATATACTTAACTAATAGTAACTAGTCAAAGAGCATGTATAAGTGCCCATGTGAGTGCCTAGAAAGACATTTCTTTTTATGACTAGTGGACACTATTAGAGCATCTCCAAAAGAATAGGTAAATTTAGATATCTAAACTGACTCTTTAAAATAATTTAGACTCTCAAAATAGATATGGTCTGCAGCAGATTCTTTAAATCAGGCTCTTCATTTTTCAAGGTCACCGTGTTATTACTTATTTAACTATAATTTTAGTTGGATCCATGGTGGTTTTCAGACTTCAAAATGTGTGCCGGTAGCCGGTAGGGTGTGTAAAACAACCAAGTCACCTGTATGGTTTCTTTTTTCTTTTTTTTTTCTTTTGGCTTCAGCAACATATCAACGTCACGACATGCCTGACACAAGTAAAACGGCGGTCACCTCACCTGTGCCGTCCTTGAGTGAGAATTGAATGCAGCAACAAAAGGTACTATTCCATGGAGATGCAAAGGCAAAAAAGGAGACCACGAGCGCGGGTACGTCTGATGGCGAGCGAAGTTGGGTCGCTTCATTTGTCGACCGAAAATCATGGATTAGCTTACTCTACATTTTACAGATGCAATTGGTGAGGCTGTTGGAGTTTGTTTTCCTCCAGTTTTACAGATAGAGAGCGAGATAATACACTGACTGTTGGAGTTGCTCTTAGATGGGGTAACATTTTGTACCAAAGGTAGGCGGACCAAGCTCTGCTACATCCCCATCATATTTGTACCAAAGTTGAACCTCAGCTTACATGCTAAGAAAAATATTAGATTTCTCTCTACTTCACAAAAAAAATGAAGCATGTAGATAAGCTTTGCTGATCAGGGAAGGAAAAAATAAATGCACGGCGTTAATTAATAAATATTTCCCGTGCTGTACTATTTACGTTTTCTTCAACCTGTAAGTAGGGGACTGCTATGCATTATGCAGCTTCCAGTTCTCGTACTACTTATGTACTATACACATATACAGAGGTAAGGTCAACACTGTACTATCACAAATACAAGGTGGTGAGGAACTTATTTTCAAGAATACATGAATTTCATGGATGTTTCCTACGCGTATGCTCCTCTTGCAAGATGAATTTTCCTCATTTACTACGTGGCAGCACACGGAACACACCCATAAAATCCAAAAGATTTATAAACCACTGAATATTTGGTACCAGAAAATTCTAGCAGTGTTTTTAAAACAAACGTTTTCCTCTAGAAAGAGCATGCAGTAGGAATAATGAGGGGAAATATACTTCTTTTACTTTGCCCTCCTTTAGTCGATCGTCCACTCTCCAGATGCAAATTATATTCCACCGAACGTGGGAATTAACCTCTACAAGAGTTTAATCAAGTGGGACAACGACTACATCGTTAGGATCATGACAAGTATTCCCATCCACAAAAGAATGCAATTCTCATATTTCAAGGAGTCAAACATCTTAGACTTTAACTAAAATTATATAAAAAATATTAATACTCATAAGACAAAATAAGTATCATTAAATTAGTTATAGAATATATATATTTATAATAAATTTATTTGGAGACATAAATATTAATGCTACTATATATTTAGTAAAATTTAAGCTAGTTTGATCGTCACACTTCTCATAAATTGCATTCTTTTGTACGTCACCATCGAGCAACTCCTAACTCCCAAGCAATTAAGTGGACACATTAAACAAAAGATGGAAGAGAGATAAAGATACAAGAAAATCCTATAATTTGTCCGCGACAAGGGCATCTCGAATTGACCCAAGGTATATCTTTTCGAACAGGACATCTATCACAGATTTGTTCCATTATTATACAAATATAATCTTGGTGGGAACTGTTTAATTTGGAAGATGTACTTAGCGGCATGGTATATATGCTTAGGAGTGAGAGTATATTGTACTGTTTTTTTAAATAAAGATATATACATATACATATGCATACCTACAATTCGTGGTTTGAACTGGTGTGATCTCGAGATCTCGAAAAACGGTAGAAAGACTACGGTGAGTCATGCGTGATGCGCTGACAGGTGACACACCAAAGACAATTAACCGGAAAAAGAAATTACATCATATATTTACCCTCTTTCACAGACCATAGTTTGCAAGAGAGTATACTCAAATATATACATGCATGTTCACGTAGTACACAAGTTGTTGCGCATGGTGTATATATAAATACAAATAAAGCTGATCCGATATCCTTATGTGCGCCAACTGATAATGTCACAATCGGATCATGTATCAGCACACATGGGTGGAATTGACATGTGACATATCTCTGAAAGCGGAACGGTAGTACTAGCAGTCCAAAGGAAGAATTGACATGTGACGCATCTCAGAACTTTCGGATCATCTAGTCTAGCTTTGAGAGAAGCCTCCACGAAGGTTGCGGGTCGTAGGCCGGCCGCATGTATAAATTGCAGAGCCCGGCACGCCAAAAATATTATTCAGGCAGCCAGGCAGGCACCATTAACTGATACACAAGCAAGGCGGCTAGCTACAGGCTAGTGCCGTAGTGCGAAGCTTGCTAGCTGGTGCTGGTGCAATGGCGGCTTCGCTGGGACTGAACCCTGAAGCTCTCTTCCCTTCGTACTCGTCTGCCTACTCCTCCTCGCCGTTCATGTCCGACTACGAGGTGAGCTTCCCGGCGGCGGCCAACGCCGTCGACTATTCCGCCACGGCCTTCTCCGCGGAGCTCGATGACCTTCACCACTTCGACTACTCACCGGCGCCGATCTTCGCCGGTGCCGGAGCCGGGGCTGGCGGCGATCGCAACGAGAAGATGATGTATGTAGATATATGCACAGAAAACTATTACGGTGTGCTACAGTGCTAGTAGTTATTAGCTTGCTACTATATTGGTGTGTCCCTGTTGCTTACTAATTATAGTTTGCTTTGGTTATTTCGTTCATCAGGTGGTGTGAGGGTGGTGGTGATGACAAGAGACTCAGAAGCAGTGGAAGGATCGGGTTCAGAACGAGATCCGAGGTGGAGATCTTGGACGATGGATTCAAATGGAGGAAGTACGGGAAGAAGGCTGTCAAGAACAGCCCAAATCCCAGGTATGAATACACAGACATATCTGTGCAGATTATTTCAGTCCCTAAATAATAATTGGTCTCGGGTTTGAGTGCAACCAGATTTTACATATTTTCACATGGAATGGAACATGTTAAATTCCCAGAAGAAAGTCAAGAGAGCAAAGAAATGAATCCTCGCAAAACAAAACAAAACAAAACAAAACAAAACAAATCAAAAAAATTGAAATGTTTACTGGATGCATGCTGATGGCTTGTGCATGCGCACTTGTGCAGGAACTACTACCGCTGCTCGTCGGAGGGCTGCGGCGTGAAGAAGAGGGTGGAGAGGGACCGCGACGACCCCCGCTACGTCATCACCACCTACGACGGCGTCCACAACCACGCCAGCCCCGGAGCCGCCGCCATCATCCAGTACGGCGGCGGCGGCAATAGCGGTTTCTACAGCCCGCCGCACAGTGGCTCGCCGTCGGCCGCCTCCTACTCGGGCTCCTTCGTCTTCTGACTTTTCCGGGCCTTGCTTGACCCAGAGTGATTTACCTTTACCCCAGTCGTAGGATGAGAAGAATGTTCAGAGAGAGATCAATTCAGCGGCCGGCTAAATTCCACCAGCCTTGTAAAATTTTACACTTGTGCAGTACAAGTAATTAATAATATTTAAGTTAGAAGCAGAGTACTCTATTTTATTTACCTCAATTATTGGTTACCTCTTGTGATGATGCATCATCTATCATCACCAGGATAATTGATGACATCATGTTTTTCACTTAATTAGTTTCTTCGTGTGTTCGCAAAAAAAAAATTAGTTTCTTCGTGTATACGTTTGTAGTATGCCGTGTAGCTGAAAGGCTGCTGATTTAACTTGACTTCTCATGCACAATGCGATTGATCTCACATAGAAGACTTTTCCAGCAAGCAAATCGAGAACACAAGCAAAAACATGAAGAAAGTAATCTAAAATTGCAAATATATATAGGGTGACTTTTTTATACTCCTTGAAGTAGTTACACCTACAGAGAGAATACATACCGTGGAGCCTCCGGCAAGTTTAGACGGTGCTTAATGGGCTGAGAAACGTGACCCATTTAGACTTTAGACGGCGGCTGTACAACAGGCATATTTTTGTGAAAGTCTAGATAATGACCGTGAAAACCGGATCAGATTGATGCTGGGTTTGTTATATACGTTGGCACGTTTGTATGTAGAGCATCTTCAAGAGTATCCTATTTTTTCCTTAAAAAACATGTAGTTTTGTAACTCCTAAAAAGATATTGGGAGGAAAAAAGAAGGCCATCTCCAAGAGTTTTCAATAATCCACTCCTAACATATAGAAGACAATTTTACATCAGAAATCCTATATTATTTTTAAATTATCGTAACCATTTTTATATATTCTTTCTCTCTTGTACATTTGCATCAAGAATCCTTTTATACTCATTGTTTTTTTCCACACCCTTCCACCTTTAGATTGACCTACCGATACGCACGGGAAAGCAGTATCCACGCGACTGCGACCACGCGTAAAGTTACACGCTACGGGGAAGGATGTCCCAAGTGAGTAAATTTTAGAAGTATGGGTTAGGAATTATTGGAGAGCGGTTTTCTTCTCATCTTACTAAAAACCAAAGATTAAGAAGGGAAATAGGTTACTCTCTTAGATATGCTCTTAGTTAAGGATGAAAACGGACGGAATTTTTCCCGCCCGACCCGTCCTTTTTTCCACATTTTACCGAACCGTTTCCATATTTTCGGAACAATCTGAATTCGGGTCGGAATCCGGGACGGAAGCTATTGGAATCCGTCCGTTTTCTCGGAATTCCGGATTTCATCGGAATATTTCCGGATTTTACCGGATTGGTTCCGGAATCAGGCAGGCAGACAGTTCCCAAAGTGCAAAGCCCAACTCACAATTCGCAAAGCGCAAAGCCCATGAGCCCATCTAAACAAAATAGCTGCGGTCGCCCTAGACTCCCTCAGTCCCTCCGTCCCTCATTCCTACCTCTACCTGCGCCGCCGCTAGCTCTGCGGAGCCGCTGCGGTCTGCGCCTCTGCTCTGCGGAGCCGAGCGCTCGATGACCTGAGCGCAAGCAGAGCGAGGTGCGTGCTGCCTTGGGCGGTGCTGCGCCCGAGCAGCGCGAGCAGCGCGGCTAGGAGTGGGAGGTGGCCAGGTGGGTAGGAGCGGACAGCGGAGTGCGGAGGCGCCGCGTGGAGACTGGACTGCGCCGCTGCCCACTGCGGTCTGCGGAGCCGAGCGCCCAAGAAGTGCGACTGGGAGGTGGAAGCGGAGACCGGAGACGCCGAGTCACAGTAAGCACTCCTCTTGACTCCTGAGTCCTGTCCTCCAGGCTCCACTCTGTCCGTTTTCATCCATCCTTAATCGATGCCGCCTCTTTACCAGCCCACCACCATGCCGAATCGTGGACGTTCCAAATCAGTGCATCCAGCTCGTGGAGGAAGCAGTGCCGGCTCAGTGCCGCCGGAGGAGCATCTTGGTTTGGGCACCATGTTGCCAGCACGGCGACCACAATCTTCGATTAAAGACAGCACTAGTGGATCCTCAGGTAGAGTTGCAGTCTCCATTTTGCGTTTGTCAGTTAATGTATTGTGTCAGTCTCCATCTACTGATGCTCTGAGCCGCACAAATTAATCAAATTTTTTTTCTTCTTTGATAGGAAAAAAGATGAAAGCCGGTGAACCTGGTGTGTCAACATCCACGTCTTCAGCAGGACAGAATGAAGTGGATGTCAATGGAAATTTAAGCACTGCAGAAATACTTGCCCTTGATGATGATCCTGAGGCAGAGGAGGTTGCTGGATTAATAGGAAAGAGAAAGAAAAGGTGCACATCTGCTGTGTGGCAATATTTTACCAAGAGGGTAGTGAAAGTAGAGGTTGACGGCAAGAAGTATGAGCAGTTGTGGGGCTATTGCAACTTCCCGAAGTGCAAGCAAAGGTACAGAGCCGAGTCTACCAATGGAACAAATGCATTTCGGAGCCATTTGAGAACATCCCATAGTATTGTAAAAGGTCAGATGCAACTGAAGGCTGAAAAAGACCGTGGAAAAGATATTACCAATGTTCAGCCTTTCAGGTATGACCTTGAGACTAGTGTGAACAAATTCTATTTGGCAGTAATCATGCATGAATACCCATTCAATATTGTTGAGCATGAGTACCTTGTGGATTTTCTTAAGTCTTTGCGTCCAAGTTTTGCCTTCAAGTCGAGGGTCACTGCTAGAAAAGATATTATGGACATATATACAAAAGAAAAAGATAAGTTGTATGCAGCTTTGAAAAAAGTTCCATGTCGTTTTAGTGCAACCATGGATGTATGGACATCATGTCAGAACAAAAGTTACATGTGTGTGACCTTGCATTGGATAGATGATGCGTGGCATATTCAGAAAAGGATTGTGGGTTTGTTTCATCTAGAAGGCCGACATACTGGCCATAGGCTGGCTGAGGCCTTTACTAAAGTATTGCTTAAATGGTTTGTTGAGAAGAGACTGTTTGCCTTGACTTTGGACAATGCATCAAATAATTTAGTAGCGGTCACTGATATTATTGAAGATCTTCAATTGAATGGAAATGGTTCTTTGGTTTGTGCTGGCATATTTTTTCACATTAGATGTGCATGCCACATACTTAACTTGGTTGCCAGAGATGGGATGGCTGTTATTTCAAAGACACTGGACAAGATTAAATCATTGTGTCTTACTGTGAAGGGCTCTCCCTTGCAATGGGAGGAGCTCATGAAATGTGCTACTGAGTGTGGATTGGATAGATCAAAGGGCATTCAACTTGATGTCTCAACTAGGTGGAACTCAACTTATTTGATGCTAAGGGATGCACTGTACTACAAGCCTGCTTTCATTAGGCTCAAGATTGCAAATCGCCGTAAGTATGAGAAGATTTCTCCCTCTGATAGTGAATGGGGTATGGCTGCTACAATTTTTCAGTGCTTGGAAAAATTTTATCATCTTACTGAACTGCTTTCTGGCACCTCATACCCCACTGCAAATCTGTTCTATAGAGGCTTTTGTGAGATAAGAGAGTTGCTTAGTAAATGGAACAATCATAGCAACTTAACTATTAGGGAAATGTCAACTGCCATGAGTATAAAGTTTGAGAAATATTGGGAGTGTTCTAGTAGAAGTCTTGCTATTGCATGCTTTTTTGATCCTAGGTATAAAAAAAAGATTATAGAATTCTTTATGAGAAAGTTTGATGGTGACTACTATCAAGTTCAGCTTGAAGAGTTTATGGCTGTTGTTAAGAAGTTGTACCAGTTTTACACTGCTTCTAAACCTACTTCTCCAAGTAGTGCTACGGTCGTGGATGCTAGCACAGCAGAAACTAATGAATATTCTGAACTTGAGAGCTTCTTGTATGATGATTCCACACCTGGTGGAAAGGAGACAAATGAATTGGACATGTACATAGCAGAGCCACTGTTGAAACAAGATTCATTTGATATTTTGGCTTACTGGAAGAACAAGACAGACAAGTACCCTGTTCTTTCACAAATTGCTCGTGATTTGATGTCCATACAAGTGTCCACAGTTGCTTCTGAATCCGCATTTAGTGCTGCTGGCCGAGTAGTTGATCCTTATCGAAATCATCTTGACCCTGAAATGGTACAAGCACTTGTCTGCTGCAAGGATTGGATACATGCAACAACAAAAGGTAATAATTTTCTAAATTGTTCAATTGATCTATCCATAGTGGCTTATCTGAATCTATTAAACCATGTATTCTGTCTTTTTAGATTGTAAAAGCATTCCATCCATAGTGGTTGATCTGAAACCGGAAGACAACGTGCCTGTAGCCCCAAATGATGAGGTATGTATTGTACACTTGTATCATACTATCAGTTGAACCATATATTTGCACTGATGTGATGTACTGTGTTAACTAATGTAGGAAGATGACAGTGCAAGTGATCCTGACGAGATGGATGATACTGCAGAGCTGTGAGCTTGTAATGAAGATCTGTCAAAAATGTGTCAAGTTATTATGCCCTTATGTTATGTATTGTGTTGTGTTTTTGCATTTATGCCAACTCATTTTAATTTGTTAGTTTGATCTATCCTTATCGTTGTCAAAGATATATGTGACTGTGAATCTGTTATTGACTATAAAAATGTGCGGTATTCCGGCTTAAGTTTCCGGCTTCCGACCGTTTCCGTTGATTTTCTGGCTGTATTTGTTCGTTTCCGCATATCCGTATATCCCGATTCCGTTTCCGAACCCGCATTTTCCGAACCGGATTCCGTTTCCGCCAAAAGATATAGAAACGAAAATAGAAATGGTATTTTTCCGACCGTTTCCGTCCATTTTCATCGCTACTCTTAGTACGTCTAAGTACTTGCGGCTCCAGGACTATATGTAGATCGAAAGTGAGACTTGCGTTCATACTTTTTTTATTAGAGGGTATGTCCACATACACTAAGACAAGTATAGTATGTGCGGATACATGTACGATAGTATGTCCATATATATGGTAGTATGCGTTCATACTTTTTTTTTATTAGAGAGTATGTCCATATACACTAAGACAAGTATAGTATGTGTGGATACATGTATGGTAGTATGTCCATATATATGTATGGTAGTATGCGTTCATACTTTTTTATAAGAGTATGCCCATATACCAATGGAAGGAGTATATACTTTAATAAAAAAATCAGTATGCGTACAAGGAAGTGCCTCATAGTATGAGTGTATACTTTTTTGATACTGAATTATATTAGTATGTGTGTATACAAAACTAATGGGTGTATACTTGTTTTTACTGAAGTACAAGGGGGTATACATACATACTAGAAACTAAAAAGTCATCAAATACTATAATCTTATCTGAGAAAATACCAGGGAACTGTGTCCACCGATCGTCGCACCGTCGCCGATCTTGTCATCCTCACGTGGTTCAGAGTCAGCAAATTAGTAGTGTTGTAGTACCATACTACTCCTGTTCGTCGACTAGATGGAGCGCCATAATCTCTGATCCGATCTGAAACTGGTGGTGCAAAAAAACAGTGCTTAAAAATCCTTATGGAATCTGAATCCATCGTCGTATTCACCGCATAAAAGCTTTGAGGACTCAAAAATCTGCATTACAGAAAACGAGAAATCTGTTCAAGGAGGCATACCGAGATTAGGGAGGGATCACTGCAGGTCCGGCTGGATCTCCGTTCCGATCCAGTCTAGGGGGTGATCAAGGACGACAGGGACGCCCTACCACCGTCCGGAGAAGGAAGATAGCCGCAGTCCGCGCGTGGCGGTAGAAGGATGGCCTAGATGCCAGGATCTTGATCGCGGCGTCGTCCGGCGGAGACAAGAGAGAGACGCGTGCAACCCAGTCGGCGGCAACCCTGCTTCCGCTCTGTGCAGCACCGTAGGCCACCGGCGTCGGCGCGTCGCCCTGCATCCTTGCCGTGCGGCAGTGTCTGCTCAGCCCGTCTAGATGGGAACGAAGGCTAATGAAGCAGATATCGTGGGATAGAAATGATTTTGAATGGAAGTACGTATCTCATCTAGCGAGTGGAACGGAGGAATAGTTAATAAATGATTAAAAAATCATTTACTCGGTGGGATGACTGGTATGCGCGGTATATCGTATACGTGCTTTATCGGGTTTAATCGTTTGTGATCCACTAAGAGCAGTAGCACGTGGACAAGCCAGGATCGAGTACGGGAGTTACTGCTCCTAGGAGTAGAATTTTTTTCCATACATAAAGTGTATGAATCTAATATGAGGTCCAAGTCTTGATCTGAAAGGATTAGTCGACATAGGAGAACCAGATTAAGAATAAAGGTCCTGATTCACAACAGTCAAATATGGTGATACAAGTGCTATGAATGATGTCTGTCACGAGGAAAACAGGAACACAAAAACGCAAACCCTAACAAGTGCGATGGTGGCTAATTATATGTCTTATTAGGCGTGCAAACCCTTGGACACGCCTCCTAATGGGCTCTAAGACGATACACGGCCCAACGAACAAAAATAGGGTGTCACGGCACCCTGGCAGATTCTAGACGTTGATGTATTTCGACAATTCCCACTGACTCTGGATGAATTTGGCGTCAAACTAAAGCCATTGTTAGCTTATGAAATTATCTTTCCAATATATATGGATCGTCAAAAACGGAGTACATAAGCATCCTCCTAGAATTTGAGATGGACTCCAATATGAGTTGGACTCGGCCTCCTCCATGACTTAGATGAGTTGGACACCCATGCTGGTCCTCTTCGTCTCCTTGGCTTGTACTCGAAGGAGTGATGTCTTCATAGTAGTTAGCAGGTGGTGACAGCCTTGTTTGACTTTCGTAATCCACCACATTCGGTGTAGTTCTTAAAACATAGGGTTCTATTCAATCACTATTCTCACCCCTTTTCCATTGATATGCTAGGTGTATATCTCCCTTGTAGTGTTCTTGTGCGTGATCACTAGTATCTATAGCTATGTTGGGTTATATAAATAGTTTATGCTATCTTAGTGTTTGCGGTCTTTCACTCCAATTTCTAATCACCAATTAAGATATAAAAAGAGGAGAAATTAACAATCTTAAGTACATATGCATTTACTATTGACCTAGTTCCACATGTATTTGGAGAATGTTATTTTGCAGGCCACAAACAAAAATACATGGAAGATTTCATCGAAAGGTGCTTTCCGACGTTGATTCGCGCAAAAGAACAAGGGAGACGCCCACCAAACCAACCCAAAATGGGCAAAGCACCACAGGGCATTGGTCCATGTCCAGCCCAAGGCCTGCCACGCAAAGGCGATGGCCAGAGGTGGCAGTCAAGGGTCGATCGCTGGGCGACCGCTCCCCTCTGGGCGCCTCCCTACCTCTCCTTGCTATGGCGGTGCCTCCTCGACATGCAGAGGTAGTGGAGTGCATGCTTCGTGCCAAATATAGCTTCCAGTACCGCCTCTTGCCCTGTACAAATAGAGGGGTACCCCCCCCTCTACACAACAACACACTTGGGAAAGACACAACACAAGAGACACAATGTAGCAAGAAGAGTGGGGCTCCATTTCATATCTTAGCTCTCTAGCTAGTTGTAGTAGGGAGTCAGTGAGGAAGAGTAAGAGTGGAGAAGTACCAGGGTTGTCGGCTACCTCCATTTGTAGCGGAAGGAATGCCAGGAATGTCGACTCCCTTTTCACTTGTACCTCGATGGACCTAGTACTACTTGGAGTACAAAGGTTCGTGTTCTTCTATGGTGGTGAGCTCTTACTTTAAGTTGGTCTTGTTCATTATTTACTTGCGGGTTCATCGTCCGTTCTCGTAGCGGATACTCTAGTAAAGGGTCTTGATAGAGACGAATAACCCTGATCGATGCTAGAGTAGTAGTCGATACATAGACATGGTGTCTAGGCTAGAGGCTACCTTCGTTTACGTCGTTTCCTTCGGTTGAGGGGTAAGCAGCAGGTGGTGACAGCCCTATCCGTCCTTCGTACTCCCCCACATCCGGGTTCAACGTTGGCTACAGACCGGTATCGCTTGGCAGACCAGGTGTACGCCGGTGCCCGAAGCAAGTCTATAGTGGTAAGGCCATCTTAACGTAGGATCTCTATCCTTAGAAAACCTCACTACCCGAGCTATCTTTATTCTTATTACCATGGATGAACTAGATAAGAGACTCTTACTCCTCTGTTCCTCGTGGAAATACGATACCCTGAATACTTCCGGGTGAAATGCTACAACGGTAACTCCATGCGCTTGTGGATTATTTCTGTATATGTTAAGATATACCAACAAGCATTTCTGATGCCGTTGCTGGAGACCGGTTGTCGTAATTATCTCTGAACCTAGTTCACCCGTGTATCCTTGTGTTTTATCTTTCTTTTTAAAAAGAAAAAAATTATTCCTTCTATTCTTTTTCACCATGAAGCCCTCTGAAAGCATCTAGGCCCCCAGAGTTGGTTTCGGCAAATGATGACAACGCAACATTACCATGACTAATGTGCGTTTTGTAGAAACTTTGATAAGTTAGGTCATGGGAATGGTGACTGTTTTGGGCACTATGATATTCATGCCCCTTGATGGAAATCGTTTTGGTTTTTAAAGGATTAACGTCAAGATTAAGGACGGTTAGTTCCAGACGTCGAGGAGTTGAGTTACGTTCGGAATAGTCGTTAGGATCTTTGCTTTTCTCCTTTGGCCGTACTATAAAGGGGGGCATGAGCGAGTAGCTTGACCTAGGTGAGTCTTTTGTTTAGGTGTGGTGCACACTTGTCAAACTTAGCACTAGGTAGCTCAGGTGAAGCCCAAAGTTCAGTTGGAAGAAACTCGGTTCAAGTTGCGTCGCGATTCGAAGTCGTTTGAGCCATTTATCCTTGACCGGACGCGGTCTCTGCCTTGACCGGACGCGTCCGGTCAGTACTGGCAGTCGCCGCTGTTTCAATTTGATCGCCCAGACGCGGTCCTCCCATGGACCGGACGCGGTGATCGGGTTGACCAGAGTCAGAGAGGGTAAGTGATTTGATCGGACGCGACTGGGAAATCGATCGGAGGCGTCTACAGTGCATCCAGTCCAGTTCCAGAGAGGTACTTCGCTTACCGGATGCGTCCGGTCATCACCGATTGGACTTGACCGTGCGTCTGGTCAAAGTACAGTAAGGTTCTTGCACGACTGGACGTGTCCGGTCACTCCTGATCGGACTCGCTGTGCGTCCAATCACTCAACACCGTTGGTTTTAAATTCGACCGTTGCCACCGACCGGACTCGTCCGGTCACGTCGACCGGCGCGTCCGGTCAGTACGTAAAATGCTGAGTTGGCACATAACGGTTGGATTTGACTGTGGGGAGTATAAATACATCCCCTACACCTCTATTTGAGGTCTCTTGCTCATTTGTTCAGCTGAGAAACACCTTTCAATTGCAAGGAAGTGCAAGAGCTCTAGTGAGGGTTGTGATTTAAGATCCAAGTTTGAGATCCCTCATTAGTGACTAGGGAGTAGCAAGTGTGCATCCACCTTCTCATTAGGCTTGTTGTGGTCAAGTGAGAGTTCTTGCTTGTTACTCTTGGTGATCGCCATCACCTAGACGGCTTGGTGGTGATTAGGAGTTTGGTGATCATCCGGCGGAGCTTGTAGATGACCCAACTCATCTTGTGAGCGGTTGTGGGCGATTCACCGTGACGGAGTGTCAAAGAATCAGCCCGTAGAGAGCATTTGATCCTTGCGTGGATCAAGGGGGAGCTACACCCTTGCGTGGGTGCTCCAACGAGGACTAGTGGGGAGTGGCGACTTTCCGATACCTCGGGAAAACATCACCGTGTTCCTAACCCTTTACTTTCAAGCAATTTACTTTCACATATTACTTTTGTTGCTTGGTTTACTTTCCTAGAATTGCCATGCTAGACTAGGATTGGAACTTAGGGTGCAAAACTTCTATCGATAGAATCACTAGGAACACTTGTAGGCACTAGGGGTGAATTATGGCTTAGTAGGATTTAATTCTCGTAATAAATTTTAGAAAAGCCCAATTCACCCCCCTCTTGGGCATCTTGATCCTTTCACCCTCTCATTCAAAAAAATCTTTCTGCTCCTTAGGATGAATTTTTAGAGCCACCACCATTCAAGTCAATCACAGCTTCTGGCAATAAAATCTGTCCTAACTTTGGCGGTTAAGCTTATCACCATAAACTAAGCACTGCCAAGAGATACCCCGGATTATCATAAAAAACACAACTTTTCTTATCAATAATCGCAAGATCATGTTTTCAAGATAGTATGCACCTTCGGGTATTCTTGTTTGCTAACCACATGCATATTTCATAGAACAATCAACACCTCCACCCTGCCATTTCATAGAAAGGTATATATATGCTAACCACATGCAGAAAGAGAGAAGGTCGCCGTCAAGTGAAAACAAAATAATCATGTGACGGAGCAACTACATTACATCACTCACAATTCAATCACAAATTGTGGGTGATGGTACAATTAATCAAGGTATGAGAGAACCAACCCCAAAAATATCTTTCCTATTTTTAGCTACTTTTTACCACTGTATATTTGCATGCATGTCACTCATTTAATTTTCCTTTAAAAAACCATGGCATGTTTGTTTAAATTGCACTCATCCACCCCATTTGCATTGCCTGCATTATAAAAGAAAACACTGGTTCTCTGATTCACCATTCAAAGTTCTCACCTCCGTATAAGTGAATCTCATGTTACTTTCATGCATCTTTTTTTATTCTAGTATGCTTTGGTTTGGATGTTGGTCGTACATCTTTTAAATTAGGCATGGTGCTTAGTTCGAATGTAATGATCATACTTCCATAGGCTATTTAAAGTAAGCATGGTGTTTAGGTTAATTAGCCTACCTTAATCAAATTGGACATGGAGTCTAGTTTGATTTTTTTACTGAAACTGCTAAATATAGACATTGGTTGCATGCATGGACTAACCCGTGCAAGACACTATCAAATTCATGTGGGTAAGTCCTTGAGATGAAATCATAACAAAGATGAATCAAAACTCATTTGGTGAACTTTGAATAAACAAAGGTTTTGAATCTAAAAAAGGGGAGGCTCTCTTTGCTAATTGAACATATATGAACACCATTTTTCTTTAGCATAGAGGAAAACCTTTAGCTCATAACATCAACCACTATTGTTTCAAAACCTTTGTAAAATCCCTCGGGGATAAATTCTCCACTAACCTTATGCAGGGATAAAACCTTGATCAAAAGAAAGATGGATCACACACCCGCCAAGCCAAACCACATGAAGATCAAGATGGCATGACGGAAACAAAAAGTGTAATCATCCATATCCATCTCTAGGATGAGATGATGCCAATTCAAGCTAAAACGCAATGGAGAAGTCCTACTCAACATACTTAAAACGGTGAACCCTTGCCAAAGGTAAATCGGTAGTTATCTTTAAAATTTAAAATAAATATTTATAGATTAAAAAAATTCTTTACTTCAAAATAAAACTCTAAGAAAAAATCTATTATAAAAAATGAATTATAAAAGAAAAATAAATAGAAAAAAAGAGAAGAAGAGAAAGAAGGAGCATTCTCCTCTTCTAGACCTTTGCTATCACTAAAGCCCATGGTCCATACACACTAGTTATGTGTGTGACCTAGCCTTGGTGATAACCTGAGATGGACCATATACAGCCGTCCCTGCAGCAGCTTCAAAGCTTCCATCTACAAATGTTGCCGGTAAGTACACCAAGGTATGTAAAGGTAATAAATGTTTACCAACTCCTTTTAACTCATGTTATCCCCATTACAATAAAACTTGATAATGCAAGTTCATGCATCCCTTGTTTATGTCATATGCTCTATAGTTCGGGTGTACTCACATGCGCGCACATGTGGTATATCCATAGGTTTTTTAAATTAAGCATGATGTTTAGGTTAAAATAGCTTTCTTTAATCAAAATTAGACATGGTGTTTAATCTTGGTTAATGAACTTTGAGTTACTATTTTCATAAACAATGAAAGTAATCTAAAATAGAGATAAGCCAAGGTCTAATTTACACTACATCCTTGCCATATGCCTAATTTGAGTTATTCTAAAAGATAAAAGTTTGGTGAACCAATAAATAAATAAATAAAAGTAACAAATGCATAAGCTAAAAACTAAAAAATAATAATAATAATTAATAAACAATAATGATAAAATGATTTAAGCTCCCCGGTGTTCAAACCGGTAGAGCTCTTGTCTGTATTTCTTTGTCAAATAAAATAGGTATAAGAACAAGTGTGGGGAAGATCTCTCAAGAACAACTAACACACATTCAAGATCTCCCACCAACACGTTGCACAACCCTGGGATGATCCATCATGCAGAAGGATAGATAGCTTCAGAAAAGGATTGGCCGAACTCTGGTTGAGCCAAACCACATCTGAATTTTTTAAACTCTTTCCTCTACAACGATGGTTTGTACAACACTACCCTCACTCCCTACATTCAGAAAAGATTAAAATTGAACAAATTAAAAATATAAAACAAATGGTGCTCCATCTCCATGTTATCCTTCGATAAAATTTGCATACTCTTTATTCCTTGCCAATATTCCTATAACTTGTGAACAACTATCATAGGGACCCCATATTGTCTAAGTAATTGGAATATGAGATATAGTGGGATAAAAATGGACCTTTCTCTCTCATGTGAAGAACATGGGATTTATTTACAAAATCAAAATTTATCGATGAGATGTAGTCGGCAGTCCATCGAGGGGTATGCCCGTGATAGTAGATTGTCGGCAGACAGGTGCGCAAGACACGAATTGGATGGTAACAGGACACAAGACACAAGATTTATACAGATTCAGACCATCAGCATGACGTAAAACCCTATATCCTGTGCTCTATTATTTTGTATTGATTGAGGGTTAGATAGGTTGTGTCCTCTAGGGAACCCCTGCCTCTCCTTGTATACTCTGGAGGAGGAGGGTTACAAGTAAAGTATTCCATCTGGTACTATTATAATATCTAGTACATCCTATAATCTTGCGATGTACGCCTTGATCTTACGGGCCGGGCCACCTCAGACGGTGCGGCCCATGTACCATCTTGTGGTACCAGAGGTTTATACCCCCACAGCTAGTCCCCGAGCACCATGTATTTTGATGTGACAAACACCATCTTAACCTTCTCCGAACAGTGAGGTTTGAGTTCTTGACGTCTTCAACCAGTCAAAGCGGTATCCGAGCAGTTGTTGCAAGTGTTGTTGCCGGAGAAGTAGGTTGTCCAAAGAATGTATGGTGCTCTTGAGAAAAGAAAAAGATTTCTCCTTCCTGTGAAGTGTGCCCACTTGGATTTCTGTGAAGAAATGTAAGTCTTGAAGCATAGCGTCTTTGATCATCAGAGGTGTAGGGGTAAAAAAAACAAGCACATTCACCGCAAGGTGAAGCGTACCGACTTAGTCCCCGAGCCTGGTAGTAGGTGACGTAGGCATGTGGTGCCAGGGTCTTAAATGAATAGAGCCCAAAGTCTTTGGAAACTCGATATTGAGATGCACCGGAGGTGCATCGTACTGATGTAGTTCCCAAGCTTGCTGGAAGGCGAAGTATAAGCCTTGTAGCAAGGTCTAAGAAAATAATGACCTCTCAACTATATGTGAGTCAAATTTCATATGTAGCTGAGGAAATCAGATCTCGAGCTGTGGGCCTCGAGCTGTGGTCGGAGAGTGGTCGAAGCAGTCTCCGAGCATAGCGTGAGATGTGGTCGACGAATCCTCAAGCGCTGGTCGGGTGGTCAAAGGCGCAGTCCCCGAGCGCTGGTCGAGTGGTCAAGGAAGAACACTAGTCTGGTGGTCGAGGAGGTAGTCCCCAAGTGCCGGTCGAGTGGTTGAGGAAGAACACTGGTCTGGTGGTCGAGGAGGCAATCCCCGAGCGTTGGTCGAGTGGTCGAGGAAGAACACTGATCTGGTGGTTGAGTAGGCAGTCCCCGAGCGCTGGTCGGGTGGTCAGGGAAGAACACTGGTCTGGTGGTCGAGGAGGCAGTCCCCGACCACTGGTCAGGTGGTCGGGGAAGAACACTGGTCTGGTGGTCGAGGAGGCAGTCCCCGAGCGCTGGTCGAAGAGGTAGAGGAGGCGTAATCCCCGAGCGCTGGTCGGGGAGCGAACGATGAAGTCCCCTAGCGTAGCCCGAAATTCCTATAATATATATATATATGTAGAACAGTTTAGTTTATTGTAAACTTGTACCTTGTCATTAGGCAAGTTTGTAATAACATATTATTGTGACAATGTAAGCTTGTTTATGTTTTTGTGAAAAAAACGTTTGAAGCTTGTATATTGTGTGGAGGATAACTAAGTTAGGAACATATAATTGTTCTATTTTAGTTATATCAGTTGGTAGATACATCATCCTATAGAATCCGTATGGCCCTGACCAGCCTGAGGTCCAAGTGCGAGGCGCGGAGCCTGTTCGCACATAAGAGTGCACAGGTCGAACCAGGGAGCGTCCGCCGACCACTCGGATCGCAGAGAGCAGGTCCCGTGCACGCGTAGGGAGAAGCCAGAGGCGGGGCTGGCTCCGAGAACTCGAGAAAAGATGGTGTTCTGTCAAATGGTCTTTATAAAATATTAATAAAAAGTGATCTTCAGGTAACCACATCAGAGTGGTTGGAAGAAATTATATTAAATATAAATATTGGAAGTGTACTTATCTTTGGATAGAAAACTGGTCGGTGGCGATGAAATTGCCTGGCCCTCGAGCTTTCCGACCAGTCATGATGATGGTGGTCGCAGTTGTTGTAGCGCCGTTCTTCGTGGCGATCGATGTGACAAGTGGTCGGAGTAAGCCAAGCAGCTCGCCAGGCTGCTCGAACAGCTTGCTGGAGAGCTCGGATGTCTTGGTTGGGAGCTCGGACGGACGTGGTCAGAGCTCAGACGGACGTGTCGGAGTTCGAAGTCGATCGCTCGAGAGCTTGAACGAGTACGCAAAGTCATGGTCGTAGTCGGAGCATGTTAGCCGTGCAAAAGCCGAAGGCTTCGGATGTGCGGAATCATGACGTAGCCTAACGGGGTCCACTGCGCTGGGTGGTGGAGCCGGTGTAGCATGCACAATTCGAGATCCTCCTCGACGTACATGAAAATAAAACGGTGTAGATGAATGCAATCGGATATATATAAAATTATGTATTTTGTTAACAAAATATCTTGACTTAGCTTGTTGCATCGTGAAGATGCCTATAGATTTGGTTCCGTCAATGGATTGCCCGCTTGCATCATCAAGCGTGCATGCAGCGAATGCCCATAGTAGTCTGTAGTAAAAACGTTCGTTGATAGGTTTGCTGGAGTAGGAGTCCTGCCGTGTGACATGACGCAGGCCGCTCCATGTCATACGTCGCGTTGGCCACAGGAACCGTGATCGAGTCATGGACGAGGGTTGCCATGGAATCGACGACGCTGATCTGAAAAAAGCTTCCGCCGCTGAAGTCACCGAGTCCGTCGTTGTCGAGTTAATTCTCGATATTAATCCTAGCGAGCTCCATGACGATGTTAGCGAAGTAGATCACGAACGAGGGAGATGAATAGTCACATGCAGAAAAATCAATCTGTATTAAATATGCAAAGAACAGACTGATCTAATCAACAACGTAGAATGACTCACCTAGCTTTTTAGTAGAGAATTAACGAAAAATTCCCATCTGACTCGCCTGGGAGTATGTACGCACACCCCCTACCTGGCGCACCACTGTCGACGAGATGAGGTCCGCAATCCATCGAGGGGTATGCCCGTGATGGTAGATTGTCGGCAGACAGGTTCGCAAGACACGAACTGGATGATAACAGGACATAAGACACAAGATTTATACAGGTTTAGGCCATCAGCATAACATAAAACCCTACATCCTGTGCTCTGTTATTTTGTATTAATTGAGGGTTAGATAGGTTGTGTCCTCTAGGGGACCCCTACCACTCCTTATATACTCTGAAGGAGGAGGGTTACAAGTAAAATATTCCATCTAGTACTATTACAATATCTAGTACAACCTATAATCTTGCGATGTACGCCTTGATCTTACGAGTCGGGCCACCTCAGACGATGCGGCCCATGTATTATCTTGTGGTACCGGGGGTTTATACCCCCCACAAAATTCAAATAGCATGATCCTCAATGATATTCAAATTTCTACCAAAGCCATACCTAGTGTTTAGAACTTAAAACATCTATATTTATGCTACTTATTCCTGCATTGAGTTTTGTGAAGTCTTGTTGACCCTAGTTGAGAAAGTTATCATGCCCCAAGATCAAGATCATGTACACCCACATACACTTGTTGCTCCTACACTGGGAATATGTAAAAACATGCTTCCATTTAGAACCACCAAAAATTCTGCTCTTACACTGGGAGTAGACACAAAAAAATATCTTAGAAATAAATACTCCATGTTCTACAAAATAGTGATCTCTCTCAATATATGGTTTAAGAGACATGTGCTATGCAAAAGTATTGAAAAAAAGGGACACATGAAGGTCCCAAGGTATTGAAAAAAAAATTTGGGCACATGAAGGTCCAAGTACAAAAAGAAAAAATGATGAACACATGAAGGCTCATGTAAAAAAAGGAGATAGCCATGTTCTCGAAATAAAACTTATGAGAGAGATCACTCATACTAAGGAGTATAGTATAGATTTATCATCATATCCACACACATGCACTTCTTGGTCTAAGGATATGACATCTTTCTCCTTGGATCCGAGCTTTGACTTAACAAAATATACAGAGTAAGTATGCATTCATATCTTTCCTTATCCATAGATCCTTATAAAGCTTTTTAGAAGTAGGAAAGAAAGAAGGCAACACCATGATATGCCTTGGTGAGGAACCACACACAAACTTGAGTGATTTGAGAGAATCATTTGAGGAGCTAGGCTATGTTTACATTTTCAAAATCAAATGAAAACCCAAGTTTCTGAACTAAGTGATGCAAGGGGATTTGAATCCAAACTATTCCATTATTCAATTACCCAAGATAATGTGGTAGACACTTAAAAGTTTCACAAGTGTAGGTGAAGCTTGGAATAACTTGTATATAGATTATATATCAAGGAGATAACCCATCTTAGTCCCTTGAACTTTACTCGAGGACGAGGAAAGGGCTAAGTGTAGGAGAGCTTGTTGGGTGTCTTTAACTCCAATTTCTAACCATCAATTAAGATATAAAAAGAGGAGAAATTAACAATCTTAAGTACATATGCATTTACTATTGACCTAGTTGCATATGTATTTGGAGAATGTTATTTTGCAGGCCACAAATACAAATACATGGAAGATTTCACCGACAGGCGCTTTTCCGACGCTGATTCGCACAAAAGAACAAGGGAGACGCCCACCAAACCAACCCAAAATGGGCAAAGCACCACGGGGCATTGGTCCATGTCTAGCCCAAGGCCTGCCACGCAAAGGCGATGGCCAGAGGTGGCAGTCAAGGGCCGATCGCTCCTAGGGGGCCGCCGCTCCCCTCTGGGCGCCTCCCTACCTCTCCTTGCTGTGGCGGTGCCTCCTCAACATGCAGAGGTAGTGGAGTGCATGCTTCATGCCAAATATAGCTTCCAGTATCGCCTCTTGCCCTGTACAAATAGAGGGGTACCCCCCTCTACACAACAACACACTTGGGAAAGACACAACACAAGAGACACAATGTAGCAAGAAGAGTAGAGCTCCATTTCATATCTTAGCTCTCTAGCTAGTTGTAGTAGGGAGTGAGTGAGGAAGAGTAAGAGTGGAGAAGTACCAGGGTTGTCGGCTAGCTCCATTTGTAGCAAAAGGAATGCCGGGAATGTCGGCTCCCTTTTCACTTGTACCTGGATGGACCTAGTACTACTTGAAGTACAAAGGTTTGTGTTCTTCTACGGTGGTAAGCTCTTACTTTAAGTTAGTCTTGTTCATTATTTACTTGTGGGTTCATCGTCTGTTCTCGTAGCGGATACTCTATTAAAGGGTCCTGATAGAGACGGATAACCCTGATCGATGCTAGAGTAGTAGTCGATAGCATAGACATAGTGTCTAGGCTAGAGGCTACCTTCGTTTACCTCATTCCCTTCGGTTGAGGGGTAGGCGACAGGTGGTGATAGTCCTGTCCATCCTTCGTACTCTCCCACATCCGGGTTCGACGTTGGCTACAGGCTGGTATCACTTGGCAGACCAGGTGTACGCCGGTGCCCGAAGCAAGTCTATAGTGGCAAGGCCATCTTAACTTAGGATCTCTATCCTTAGATAACCTCACTACCCAAGCTATCTTTCTTCTTGTTACCATGGATGAACTAGATAAGAGACTCTTACACCTCCGTTCCTCGTGGAAATACGATACCCTGAATATTTCTAGGTGAAATGCTACAACGGTAATTCCGTACGCTTGTGGATTATTTCTGTATGCGTTAAGAAATACCAACACTTAGTCCACGGTAGAGAGAGTTATAGGAACATTGCACTCATTCGTTATCCTCCTAAACTAGCTACTCTATTTACCTTTATATTTGTGGAACTTAATTCTGTATATGTGTGTGTCACACTACCCTTTATTTATTGTTTACCCTCGCTAGGCTTCCGTACATTTAATTGAAATATAGTCAAATTACATATTTATTGATACTCTTAGTTGTAGCTTTCTCTGTGGATGAAACAAATACAATACCTTGAAATACTCTCAGTGAAATGCTATAATGTACTTCTATGCACTTGCAGAATTAACCACTTAAGTATAAATAAAGAATGCCTCATCACAGAACTTTTAAGGGCACAAAGGCATTGGTAAGGAGAGTTAGACCAACTTCAACAATGTGTTGGTGTTTTATCTCATCTGAATTATTTTGTTGATGAGCATATGGGCAAGATACATGTATCTTCTAGAAGGAGTTCAATTTCTTATATTCATACCCCCACCCACCCAATCAGTTTACATAGTGATGATATTTCTATTAAATCTCCTCTCAATAATATTTTGGAAATTATGAAAGACATGAAAAACTTCTAAGTGATTCTTCAAAAGATAGATCCAAGTATACTTGCTAAATCATCAATAAATATTACATGATATGATTGCCATCTTGAAAGCATCTAGGCCCCTAGAGTTGATTTCGGCAATTGATGACAACGCAGTATTACCATGACTAACGTGTGTTTTGTAGAAACTTTGGTAAATTAGGTCATGGGAATGGTGACTGTTTTGGGCACTATGATATTCATGCCCCTTGATGGAAATCGTTTTGGTTTTCAAAGGATTAACATCAAGATTAAGGACGGTTAGTTCCGGATGTCGAGGAGTTGAGTTACGTTCGGAATAGTCGTTAGGATCTTCGCTTTTCTCCTTTAGCCGTACTATAAAGGGGGGCATGAGCGAGTAGCTTGACCTAGGTGAGTCTTTTGTTTAGGTGTGGTGCACACTTGTCAAACTTAGCACTAGGTAGCTCAAGTGAAGCCCAAAGTTCAGTTGGAAGAAACTCGGTTCAAGTTACGTCGCGATTCGAAGTCGTTTGAGCCATTTATCCTTGACCAGACGCATCCGGTCAGTACTGGCAGTCGCCGTTGTTTCAATTTGATCGACCGGACGCGGTCCTCCCATGGACCGGACGCGGTGATCGGGTTGGCCAGAGTTAGAGAGGGTAAGTGATCTGATCGGACGCGACTGGGAAATCGATCGGACGCGTCTACAGTGCGTTCGGTCCAGTTCCAGAGAGGTACTTCGCTGACCGGACGCGTCCGCTCATCACCGATGACTCGTCAGTGCGTCCGATCAAAGTACAGAAAGGTTCTTGCGTGACCGGACGCGTCCGGTCACACCTGATCACACTCGCTAGAGCGTCCGGTCACTCAGCGTTTTCGGTTTTCAATTCGACCGTTGCCACCGACCGGACGCGTCCGGTCACGCCGACCGACGCATCCGGTCAGTACATAAAATGCTGAGTTGGTACATAACGGTTGGAATTAACTGTGGGGAGTATTAATACATCCCCTACACCTCTATTTGAGGTCTCTTGCTCATTTGTTCAGCTGAGAAACACCTTTCATATGCAAGGAAGTGCAAGAGCTCTAGTGAGGGTTGAGATTTGAGAATCCAAGATCAAGATCCCTCATTAGTGACTAGGGAGTAGCAAGTGTGCATCCACCTTCTCATTAGGCTTGTTGTGGTCAAGTGAGAGTTCTTGCTTGTTACTCTTGGTGACCGCCATCACCTAGACGGCTTGGTGGTGATTGGGAGTTTGGTGATCATCCGGTGGAGCTTGTGGATGACCCAACTCATCTTGTGAGCGGTTGTGGGCGATTCACCGCGACGGAGTGTCAAAGAATCAGCTCATAGAGAGCACTTGATCCTCGCGTGGATCAAGGGGGAGCTACACCCTTGCGCTTGTGCTCCAACAAGGACTAGTGGGGAGTGGCGACTCTCCGATACCTCAGGAAAACATCACCGTGTTTCTAACCCTTTACTTTCAAGCAATTTACTTTTACGTATTACTTTTGTTGCTTGGTTTACTTTCCTAGAATTGCCATGCTAGACTAGGATTGGAACTTAGGGTGCAAAACTTTTATCGATAGAATCACTAGGAACACTTGTAGGCACTAGGGGTGAATTATGGCTTAGTAGGATTTAATTCTCGCAATAAATTTTAGAAAAGCCCAATTCACCCCCCCTCTTTGGCATCTTGATCCTTTCACATCTGATGTGGGTGCAAGACCTCATACATCCGAGAAAACAAGCTGGCAATGACACAATAGACACATTTTCTATTTTAGGATAGGGCATCTTATGGCATTTCCCTTGAAAGGATCAAGATGCCTAATAGGGGATGTGTTGGGCTAATCTAAAATTCTTGCGAAATTAAACCTACCGCTTGGTCCGTTTCACCCCTAACAATTATTGTTTCTAGTCTACTGCACAAAAGTTTTGCAACCTAGTTCCAATCCTAATCTAGCATGACAATTCTAGTAGGAATCTAAAAACATGTAAGTAATTGCGCAAATGTAAATGTTCAAAGTAAAGAGAGGGTTAGGAACACAATGATGTTTTCCCAAGGTATCGGAAAGTCGGCACTCCCCCATTAATCCTTGTTGGAGCACCTCTTGAAAGGTATTGCTCCCCCTTGATCCGCACAAGGGCCAAGTACCCTCTATGAGTTTTTCTTAGCCACTCTGGCACGGTGAAACACCCACAACCCTTTACACCATGACTTGGGCCTATCGCAATCACCAACGAGAGACCACCAAACTCCTCAACACCACCAAGCCGTCTAGGTGGTGCCGATCACCAAGAGTAACAAGCACAAACTCCCACTTGACCTAAACAAGTCTAATGAGGAAGCTAATTGCATACTTGCTACGACTTCCTATGCTCTAATGGAGTCCTTGTAATCTAGCACTTAGCAAATCCCAATCACTCCACTAGCCTTGAACTCTTCCTTGCTCTCCAATATGTGTAGCACATTGTTTTGAATGGCAAGAGAGGTGCCATGCTCAGGATGGAGGAGTATAAATATTCCCTACTCCAAGAACTAGCCATTTGAATCCCACTCACTAAAAATGACAACACTAGGTTTGTCCGGTGCCACTTTGAACCAAGCACTGGACTAATCCGGTGAGTGCCCAACAACTATTCCACAAACTAGCCATTTTTGTATGAGACGGTCACTTATAGTCCAATGCTAGGCATCGAACTAGATCAGTGGTCGTAAACCCTCTTTATAATTTTAATGGAGAGAACCGGATCACTTGAGTCCCATCACTGGGATCAATCCGATGAACCCTTTTCTTCTCTATGCAGCAAACCCAAGCTGGTCCTCTGTAGCGCATAGTCTGGTGCTACTTTGACCAAGGCACTAGATTAATCTGGTGCATGCAATGTGCCTGCATTATCCTCCATTTCAAACACTTTTGAGAATGGCTTTGCTTTTAATTGATTCTTAGGCTTCCTCTGAGCTACCTAGTGCTAAGTTTGACAAGTATGCACCATACCTACTCACTAGACTCACCTAATCAAGCTACGAGTTCATACCCCCCTTTATAGTATGACAAAAGGAAAAAAACAAAGTCCTAAACTACTCTAAGTGTTTATCAATGCCAAACGACACTTAAAACTAGTTTGTCCTTAACCTTGTTGCATATCTTTTGAAAACCAAAACAAATTCCATCAAATTGGGCATGAAAGCCATCGATTACCCATTAATCAATCATTATTGTGACCTAACTTATAATGACTCTACAAAACACACGTTAGTCGTAATAATTGTGTTGTCATTAATCACCAAAATTGTATTAGGGGCCTAGATGCTTTCATCTCTTGTTCACATGGATCACAAATCGACTAGGAAACGAATCCACATCAAATCAACATGTTTCCTAGTTTTTGATTCAGACTGGGCAAACCTGGCTTAGCCGGGTTGGTGTTTTTAGACAAGCAACAACAAACCTGGCCTAGCCGACATTCTAACCTGGCCTAGCTAGTTTTGCTAGTTGGCCCAAAACAATTGTCAATAGGATTATAATAAAAAACATGGCCTAATATGATGAAGGAGACTATCTCTTCATCTTGAACGGGTTTCCCTGTTGCGACGAGTTCATCGCCAAACGGTTTCATCTTGGTGAAGTAGGCTGGAGTTGATAGGCTGCCCTTCCTAGTGTTCGATAGTTGCATCCGAACCTTGGTGGCCCGTGCATGAGAGTGCACCGAGAATATGCTCTCGAGGCGATCCACATGGCTACAGATTGATGATGGCAGTGTGTCTACTTGCACCAAAACCTCCTTCATGGAGTTGAGGAGGTAGCCGAGCAGTTGTTTGTCCTGCACCAACCAGTGCTTGTGCTCAGGGTTGCTAATGGCCTTCTTGGACTTGTATTTAATGATAACCTCCATGGTCATGGGTAGTGCTTCCGCACCTCTTTGATGACTAGAAGGTTATGTTCCTTCCAAAGCAAGAAGTCCTCAAGAGTTAATTTCTCGGAGACCAGAGGACCAGAGTCATAGGTATAACAGAGGACGTGGAGCCATGAGATATGTGCTTGTGGAAGAAGATGACTCTCATTATTACATTGAAAGATTGTGGAAGCGTGGACACCAAACTTGACTCTCCATGAGTACATGTTATATAGCCTTAGCAGGGCATAAATCTCAACAACCGGACGCAAAGATTACACAAAACTTGGTACACAAGCTATCCAACTAACCCTATCACATACAAGAGTAATCTAGAAGAATCTAGTTTGTTAGTACCCCTAATCAAGATCTTGTCATGTAGGACACAATATATGTACATGACCTGATTACAAGACATTTTTAACAAACGAGACACAAAGTATATATAGAGAGAATATTTCATACCGAAAGGAATTAAATCATTGTTTCTACATTTAATACTCTTACTTCTTCCTTGTTTGGAGAAATTCTAACTTGAGCTCGTATATCATGCCAAATTCCCTATTGAACACAAAATACAATGAACACCTCTTGCTCTCATGTTCATATGATTTTGAATAAAAGTGTTATTAGCGTAAAATTAGTCTGCAAAAGTTATTGGCGCATAAGGAATTTTGGTTCGATGCCCGATACTTATTTTTAGAAATCAAAGAGTTTTTTTGTACTCGCCAAGATGGGAAGCAAGCACCCAAATTAGAGCCTAAGGGTGAATGGCACGTAGGCCAGTAATGTTGGTTTCCCTTTGCCAATATCACCATGCCTATCTTTTAGGCACCTTAGATTGCTACCTATCATGTTATTTCTTGCCTGATTGTTTTCTTCCTTAATATTTTGGCTTACATTCCTATTAACAATGGTGGTCCACCGCTTGCTATTTTGTTCAAAGCTACATTTCTACATGGTAATCAAGTTTAACAAATATAAATAGTTGTTTTATTATCGTTCTTGAATAATTTTTTTATTATCATTCTTGAATAATGTTTTTTATCATTCTTGAACATGAATAAAGAATTAAAGAGTTCAGTAAGTCATGCTGATTGCTGAATGAGTGTCGTGAACAACCTTGGTCCTTTTTGGCCTAACTATACCAAAATTCTGCCTACCTTTGCCAACCAGGCACCGTTTTATGCCGCGGTCATCCCTGCGGGGGCCCACCTGTCAGGCGAGCCCTCCCCGAGAATCCTCCCCAAATTCCCCAATTCACAGGCTGCCTCGCAGCCGCAGGCGGTAGGCCACCTTCGCGCGCCCACCTCGCCGCCGTACCCGCCGGCAGCCGCGCCGCCTCAAGATTTCCCTCCGCTCCTCCCATCGCTCGCTGCCTCTCAGGGGCCCGACAGCCAGTCTACTCCTCTCTCCCGCATCTGTCACCGGCTGCACCGTGGGCTCTTCCCGGTTCTTGGATCCCTGGACGGCCGGCGCTGGGCACGATGGATGGAGGCCAAGATGGCCCCGAAGGCTCAGGTGATTTCAATTCCTCAACGCCAGCTCCGAGCTTTAAATTAATGCGATTTTTTCTTTCAATAGTAAAGATGAGTGCCTTGGGTGACTGGCCAGTTTGTTAGTGCCTCGAGTGTCTGGCCAGTTTGTTTATGTAATGCACAGGTTAAGGCTCCTAGCTTGCAAGGCTCAGTTTGTTTATGTAATGCAGCTTACTAATCTCTGAAGCACAGCCGACAGACTTTTGGTTGGCAGTACCCTTCCCTGAGACAATTGCTTTGACTCATTTGTGCTGCCAGCTTAAACAGGCAAACCGTCCTGTTCTCTGCAGGGTAGAGTTATATTTTATTCTGTTTTAAATGATTATCTGGTCTTCTGACAAGTTCTGAATTCTTATTTTGTAACTGACCTAGCAAGGAATGATTTTTCTTATATCTTGTTGCTGTAGCAACTTCGAGTCATTTCTTTTGAAGGGTGGAGTCATTTTTGTGATATGCACCAATCAGATGTAGCAAGAATTGTGCCATCAATCTTTTTTATATGCCTTTTTATTAACTATTACCTGCGAATTATCTGCCACATTTATTGAATTTTGAAATGTGAACTAGTACAGGACAGCAAATTGATGGTGTTCATTTTCGAAACAATAGTTTTTTACCTGTTCTTAGTTGTGTTCATGTATATTTCTGATTGCCATTTTCCATCTTAGGCAGTCCACATAACCTAGGAAAGAATCCAGAAAAAATAAGCGAGGCCTCTAGATGTTTTAAAAAAGATCTATGCATGGAGTCATTTTGCCTGAAGCAATGACAGAACATGCAAACCATGTTGATCTTGCTTGAACACGGGTTCAACTTCTAAAGGATGCCCTAAGCTAAGCAAAGCAAAATGGTTTACAGATTCCTCAAGGATGAAATGCAATATTTTAAGTGTGGGTGAGATGAGTTATAGACTTGTAATGTTCGTAATATAATGAAATTGATGAATTTTATTTGTTGTAGGTATCTAGTACTTAGCTGATGAAGGTATGCAGTTAGGTCCCATATAACACCACCTAAAGATGTTTACAATGCCATTTAAGTAAGTCCCCAGTTGATATGGTACTATCTTGCATGACAATTGAGAAAACATTTGTACCTAACTACTCGAAGTCTTTCTTTCCTCACAAGATTCTAGTGAATATTGTAATGTCATGTTTTGTGGCAGAATTAGATTGAGGAAAATTTCTAGATGGATTTAGAATCTCCTCAATTGATTAGAGATTTAGAGTAGTTGCAGTCTTAGAGACCAAGCAGACCTGAACCGCCAATCGATAGTGTGATAGATCAAAGGGGATGATTGCCTTGTGCATATGGAGAAAAAAAATCATGATTTTGCTGCTAGCTGCCTCTACTGTTGTGAATTACTCATTTCTTTGTAATGAATATAAACGTTTTTTTTTATCTCGAACGCACAGGAGAGCTGCACATTTATAATTAAAAGAAAAGGACTCTAAGAAGATTCATACACGCCCCATAGGATATGGGTCTCGCCCAGAAAGCAAAGAGAAAAAACGCGACCATCAAAAATAATTTTAACTGTTTTTTATAGAGGAATTTCAACTGTTTCTGATAATTTCTGCTGTTAAAAACACAGATTCAGTGTAATAGATTAAACCAGATGACTGTTCCTAATGATATGGGAAAAAAATATGATTTCCCTTGTGATGTACTAGTTTACAATGCTGAATGCACTATTTTTACCCATCTCGCTACTAGCTGCCTCTTCTGCTGTGCAGTACTTCTAATGAATTTCAATTGTTGCCGCTATTTTGCTAAGTTTGGTTGACCTACTTCTATTGACAAGGTGGCTGCAAAATTAATCTGAATTCTTCTTACTTACTTTCACCATTTCTTATTCATGCAGATCACAACATGGACCTAGAAGAAGGCAATGCCACCGCTAGGGTCAAAAGGGCAAAAGCAACAAATTGGCCCAGGGTGATGTCAAAGTTTTTGCTTGATTGGTACCTTGATAAGAAGAAGGGAATGCCACCCAAGACCAAGTTCAAGAAGAATCACCACGTTTGGTGCACATCTGCAGTAAATGCTAAATTCAGAACAACTTACTCTGTTGATCAGGTCCATCGCCATTTTAGACGTTTCAAGGAGATCTGGATCATTGTGACTCGGTATGCCAATGAGAGTGGGAGCAGGTTTAACAATAAACACAAAATGCTTATACTTCCTCCGGCCACTATGGCTAGTTTACCTGTAAGTATTGTATCATAAGGAATGACAATTATTTTTGCATTGTTTCTCTATTAATGAATATGTTTCTTTAACAGATAGCGGAGCGTGCTATCCTCGCTAAGCCCATTCCATTCTTCGATCATCTGCTTCATCTCTTCAATGATGGCCAGCTGGATGCAGTGTGCATGAGAGACCCTATTACGACTGATGATTCTGATGAGGAATTGGAAGCACAGATTGCCTTGAACATTATTGCCTCAGGCGCAGATACAAGGGACCAAGATGGGGCAGACTTAGATAATATGGGATTGGAGGGTGAAGATAACCATCATGAGGTGGCAGCAAGTAGTGGTGAGGTGCCTTGTGAAGTGATGTCTGATACTAGTCCACCATCTGGGTCCTTTGCTGAGAGCACAATGGCTGCTCTCAAGCCTAGCGCAAAGAAGTTGAAGATCATCAGCAAAACAAAACTAAGCCCAAAGCTGCAGGCTCCTCTGCCACGTGATGGAAGGAACATGGATGCACTGAACAGCACCTTAGTAGGGATCCGTGACAGTGGTCCAAAACCTGTTCGGGCAGCACCAACATCAGACCCGAACGCTCCTCTGTGGAACATGCTAAAAGAAATTCCACTGACGCAGCCTGATAGGCTATCTGTAGGAATGTATCTTTGTAAGCCAGAGTCTGAAGTGCATCGAAGCTTTTTCATGAACATGGGCAAGGAGTACCTTGAAGCATGGGCCCGTAAGTTCTTGACTGGAGAGGAGCCTGGAGCCGTATAGTTTGATAACTGAATCCAGATTGAGCTTTGCCTGCAGCGGCGCATAGCCTAACCTGATGAACTTTCGTTTGTCAGGCCTTGTTATTGCTGCCAGTTTATGTTCTATGATTGATGCATATGTTGAGCTTGAACAGTTGGTAAATACCATTTCGTTAGCTGTCATGTAACTTAAAATATGTGGAGTAGTTAGTTCGCCTTTTGGCCTTGAAGCTTTTCAAGGTTTATTTAGGTCTGATTCCCCCAGGTTGTAGATGATAACAATGTAATATATTTGTGAAGATCTAGTTCTGTTCTCAGGATATCGTGTTCTTCTTTGACTTTCTGCAAATGCTCATTTTTCTCTCCTACACGCTCTCAAATCCTAGAGCTGCTGCCCGAATAGGTTTTAAAGCTTCTTGTTTTGGTTGGCATTTTTGCGAAGTCTATGTTTAGGATGGTAAATTTGCGAAGCTTACTGTTTTTCTCCCTTGCTATGTACCATCAATGGTGTAACTGTTTGAGGCTTGTGGTTTTAAAGTTTTCAGAGTCTGAAATAGGGTAATGTAATGTGCATATAAGAACCATTCGATCCATTCATGGCAGATTTGAAGGTCCGGTTTTTTTAGACCTTTGTAGCATCATTGCATCAACTAGGACTAGGGTTTTACTCTTAAACTGGGCCCACATCTTGCCGAAATGTCCGTTGTACCCAGGCTCCTCAGAGGATTTTTATATTTTAATATTTTTTATTCAATATTTCAAAAATAATCTCACCTAAAAAATATTTTCAGATCTAACCCTTTTAGTTGCACCAGCGACGCTGGCGCGACTAAATAACGTTGTCGCGCCACATGCATTGGCGCGGCAAAGTCCGTCACATTAGACGGCGTTTCCGACATGAAAAACGCTATGACGCCACTCCCGCTGGTGTGACAGTATTGTTCTATCGCGCCATCGGGAATGACGTGACAAGATAAAATGTTCGAAAATTCATAACTCCTTCATACGATGTCGGATAAAGATGAACTTTATATGAAAATTGTAGCCCTTGATGAGATCTACAACTTTGTAGTTTTGAGTTTTTTCATTTAAGGACGTTATCAAAAAATTAATAATAAATTTCAGGACTATAAAAACTGCGTACAAGTGCTTGTCACATTAGAAAAATACTAGCGTTTTTGTATGACGTCAAATAAAGATACTTTCTATATGAAAGTTGTAGCCCTCAATGGAATCTACAACTTTGTAGTTTTAAGTTTTTGCATTTGAAATAGTTAAAATGCACCAAAAAATAATATAAAATTTCAGCAGTATAATAATTGTGTATTACTGTTTGTCGCATTAGAAAAATGATATTGTTTTTATATGACAAATGAAAATATATTTTATATCAAAGTTGTAGCCCTTAGAGAGGCCTACAAATTTATAGTTTTGAGTTTTGATATTTGGAATGGTTAAGATGTGAAAAAATAATCTAAAATTTCAGCAGCATATTATGCTGCTAGAACTTTATATTACCTTTTGAGCATGTTAACGACCTCAAATATCAAAACTCAAAACTATAAATTTGTAGACCTCTCTAAGGGCTACAACTTTGGTATAAAATATATTTTCATTTGACATCATATAAAAAACAATATCATTTTTCTAATGCGACAAACGGTAATACACAATTATTATGCTGCTGAAATTTTATATTATTTTTTGGTGTATTTTAACTATTTCAAATGCAAAAACTTAAAACTACAAAGTTGTAGATTTCATTGAGGGCTACAACTTTTATATAGAAAGTATCTTTATTTGACGCCATACAAAAACGCTAGTATTTTTCTAATGTGACAAGCACTTGTACGCAATTATTATAATCCTGAAATTTATTATTAATTTTTTGAACATCTTAACGTCCTTAAATGAAAAAAGTCAAAACTACAAAGTTGTAGATCTCATCGAGAGCTACAATTTTCATATAAAGTTCATCTTCATCCGACATCGTATGAAGAAGTTATGAATTTTCGAACATTTTATCTCGTCACGTCATTCCGGTGGCGCGACAGAACAGTACTGTCATGCCAGCGGAAGTGGTGTGACAACGTTTTTCACGTCGGAAACGCTGTCTAACGTGACGGAATTTGGCGCGCGCCAGTGCATGTGGCGCGATAATGTTATTTGGTCGCGTCCAAAAGAGTTAATCTAAAAATATTTTTTATGGTGAGATTATTTTTGAAATATTGAATAAAAAAGAATTAAAATATAAAAATCGCTCGCTCCTCTCACGCCTCCCACGCTCCGACGCCTCGCTCGCTCGCCTCTCCGGAGCTGCGCCGCAAACCCTGGGAAGATGGCGACTGCCAGCGACGGAGGCAAGGAGTCGGCGGCCGCGGCGTCGCCCCCGCCGCAGTTGGAGTCGTTTCTTTCCATCGGGCTCGACCAGCGCACGGCGGAGAACGCCCTCGCTAACCGCAAGGTCACCGCTAACCTCACCGCCGTC
The DNA here is from genome assembly GCA_022457205.1 of Saccharum spontaneum. Taxonomy (NCBI): domain Eukaryota; kingdom Viridiplantae; phylum Streptophyta; class Magnoliopsida; order Poales; family Poaceae; genus Saccharum; species Saccharum spontaneum. Next base: position 15,548,013 of record CM039611.1, read on the forward strand.
ATCACTGAGGTACTCGCCATCCGCCTCAGTCCGCTCCTTCCGCTCTGATTCGATGAGAGAGAGAAATCTCTCCTAGCGTTGAGCTGGCGAGTAACTCCTAGTCCTAACTGTTGCTTTGTGACGCAGGCTGGTGTTACTAGGTGCGACAAATCTGTGGGGAATCCTTTACACTGTAAGAAGTTCACATTGTCGAAATGAGTGATCACTGATGTAGCTTCGGTGATGCCTTTTAAATTGTAGTTGGTTGCTTCTCTTGAATTTATCATTGTGCAATTGAATTAGGTTGCGACGAAATATCCCACAAATGCGCTAGTCCACCGCCCTGATCTCATTAAGTACATTCTGTCAGAAAAGGTGCCTATTTTCTGATATTCTGTAGTCTCTGTTTATGTGATGTTGGGCGCTTGGGAAGAGTTTTAACTTGACCGTGCCATTTCCAGATAAAAAAACTCTGCACAACTGGATGCTGCTCTGACGTTTCTTTCTACCTTGGGTCCTGATTCTTTGGATTCAGTGAAGTTTGAAGAGGCTTGTGGTGTCGGTATGTTTTCTTTTCTCAGATGTAGGTTTATCCATTATTGCAACATCTGCTGTTAGATTTGAAGATGTAGGTGCACAAGCACTTTCTAATTTGCTATTACTGTACAAGAATCAGTCACAACTCACAAACCTAGTATGCACTTTCGATAATTAAGTGAAATGGATATACTTTAAATCTCTATCAGCTATTGGATTTCATGAACTATGTCCTCCTGTGGTCCATCCCGTTCCAATGTTCTGCTCACCTGATCCACAATTTTCCTTTTCCTGCAGGGGTGGTTGTTTTGTTTGAAGAGATTCAGTCAACAGTCACAGATGTTTTAAATGAAAATATGGAAGCCATAGTAGAGCAGCGATATCGTATAAATGGTTTGGGCTCCACTTCACCTTCCTTTACTTCAGTGTTGCTGTTTTTCACCCTTTTTTCCCTTTTAATGTGAGACTGTAAGAACTGAGCTCCATTTGGTCCTGATTTTTTTCTTTCAGTTGGCAGCTTATGTGGACAGGTTAGGAAGAGGCATCCCTGGGGTGATGCTAAGTCAATCAAGGTTACAGAATAGCTGAAGTTGTTATATTTTTCCCCCTATATCTGTTCATGTGAACTTCACCATATGGCTTGCACTAACTTACTACAATTTGGTTATGCTGCAAGAGGAAATTGAGAAAAGTCTTGTGGAAATTTTAGGTCCAAAAACAGAAGCAGATAATGCTAAACCAATGAAAAAGAAGAAGGAGAAGCCTGTTAAAGTTGAGGTTTGTTAGCTGAAATTCCTTGAAGTTTAATATAGAACTATTTAATTATCATATCAGTCATTATGGTTTTCAATGATATACAGGAAGAAAAGACTGCAGTAGCAGTTGCTACTCCTGAGGAGGAAGTAAATCCCTATTCCATATTTCCTCAGTCAGAGGAAAACTTCAAGGTACCTTGACCATATGAAATGCCTACCATATTCGTCATTCTACGGAATACCTTAATTAGATAATTTTGACATTTGTTATTTTGGTGAGTTAGGTCCATACAGAAATATTTTTCAGTGATGGAAATATATGGAGAGCACACAACACAAAGAGCATTTTAGAGAAACATCTTAAAGCAACTGGTGGAAAAGTGATGACACGCTTTCCCCCAGAGCCTAATGGATACCTTCATATTGGTCATGCCAAGGTTCTGATAATCCTCTAGATTGAAGATATAATTATTCTAACATGAATTCTTGAAATTGGAAATGATACGTTCATGCTTTCTCATGTACAGGCTATGTTCATTGATTTTGGGTTGGCTAAAGAGCGTAATAGGCACTGTTACCTTAGGTATGAAGCAATTCTAATTGATCTCGATATACTTAGTTTTCTGTCTGAAAAGCTTACAGACTTTAAGTCCTCTTAACTATTTTTTTCGTGCATTTTACATTGCTAAAACATGCTGATATAATGCTTGAAATGACTTGCCAAACGCACTGATCCTCTTTGGGATCGTGTTCCATTTATAGAGCAATCGAATGGTTACAAAAGTAACAGGGATCTGTGATCCAATCCAGCAGGAACGTGCCTGCATGCTAGCTAACAGAAAGTGCGTGTGAGTGCCGTGGTGCGGTCATCATGCGGCCTGCGTCTATCTTAGCCTGCAAGTTACACACATCTAAACGACACATACACAAGGATGAGTATATGATTTCTAACAATGCTATCTGTTAAACAGGTTTGATGATACAAACCCTGAGGCCGAGAAGAAAGAATACATAGATCATATTCAAGAAATTGTCACATGGATGGGCTGGGAACCTTACAAAGTTACCTATACGAGTGACTATTTCCAAGATTTGTATGAACTTGCTATTTGTTTGATACAGAAGGGACTAGCCTATGTCGATCACCAGGTGTGCTTTCTCTGGCCTTGCTTGTTTGGATCAAAAGAAAGCAAATTTCACATTTAATTGTGTTTATTAGAATAACAAGAATTATGTAGCATGTTGAATTTCACATTTAGTTGTGTAGAATACTGAGAATTATATAGCATGTTTATACCGAGTGGTATATGCTTGGCAGACCCCAGAAGAAATTAAGGAGTATAGAGAAAAGAAGATGAATAGTCCATGGAGAGATAAGACCCATTGAAGAGTCACTGAAGTTATTTAAAGATATGAGATGTGGATTGATTGCTGAGGGAAAGGCTACTCTCCGGATGAAGCAGGACATGCAGAATGACAACAAGAACATGGCTGACTTGATAGCTTATAGAATAAAGGTAAGTGATCTGACATAACTGAACGTATATTTTTTCTTAGTGTAGTATTTTAATCTTTGTTAATGCACACGCAGTTTACACCTCATCCACATGCTGGAGACAAGTGGTTCATTTACCCAAGCTATGACTATGCTCATTGTTTGGTAGATTCTCTTGAGAACATTACACACTCGGTAATATTTAATTATTCTTTTTCAGTTGTTTAGGCCCTATAATGTCATCAGCTGATCTAGCTATTGAATACACTAGAATTTGATATACGTCATCCGTCATACTACTGGCTGCTTGTAGCCTTGGGCCAGTATCAGCCATATGTATGGGAATATTCAAGGCTAAACATATCAAACAATGTTATGTCCAAAAGAAAGGTATACCAGTGAAACTTGCGAATGAAATGCCAATTTATGTAGTTCATAAAATTACATAGTTAGATTTTGCATCCCCTGTCTTGCAGCTAAATCGACTGGTCACAGACAAGTGGGTAGATGGGTGGGATGATCCTCGACTGTTGACACTAGCAGGTCTACGAAGGAGAGGAGTATCATCAGCAGCAATTAACTCTTTCATTCGTGGAATGGGAATAACAAGAAGGTAAGAAAGTAATGTTGCAAAGAAACATTTTCACGAATTGGGAAAAGAAATTGTCCATCTAGCTAACCATCATAAATTGGGAAACAAGGTGGATCACAGATCCCAATACACTTTTTTTTGGGAATAGATCCCAATACACCATGATTGCTGTAGATAACACCTAGCGCACAAAATTCATGCCCCTCAAAGTGGTTCTTTACATATCCATACATATCAGGAAAATCTGCTCCAGTTTGTTTTATGACTGATACCACTAAACTAACTTTCGTTGCAGTGACAATAGCTTGATACGCATCAAATGCCTTGAATACCATATTAGAGAAGAACTGAACAAAGTTTCCCCTCGAGTGTTGGTTGTTTTGCATCCTCTAAAGGTTCTGCACTAAACTATTTCTCAAATCATTGCCTTTTTTTTCTTATTTTGTTAATCACTTAACTGATGCACTAATGAGATTTACTGTTTTGGTGAATATAGGTTGTTATAACTAATTTGGATTATGGAATGGTTATTAACCTTGATGCCAAAATGTGGCCTAATGCGCCTGACAGTGATGCGTCAGCCCACTATAAGGTAGGATGTTTTTATGGTAATGAAATATCATCATTCTGCTGAATTGCCTTTTTTTTTGTCTGTGTTGTCTGTCCCTACATTCCTAGGTTCCATTCTCAAGAATCGTCTACATTGAGGCATTGAGCAATCTGATTTCCGTCTGAAGGATTCAAAAGATTTCTATGGGCTTGCTCTTGGTAAATCAGTAATGCTGAGGTAATGACATTTGAAAGCATCTAAGTGGTTCACCTTCATGCCTAGTTGCCTGACATGTGTCACCATTTTGAATGGATAGACATGCATTCCCAATAAAATGTACGGAAGTTATCTATGGAGACAATGCAGATAGTATTGTTGAAATCCGAGCCGTGTATGTGTATGACGCTTCAAAGGCTACAAAACCGAAGGTACATTGGCCACTAAAATCCTTCTATATACTGGAAGTATTTATATCTGCAGCTTCTCCATTCTTAGTTGTCTGACAATCTGTGTAGGGTGTCCTGCATTGGGTTGCTGAGCCTTCTCCCGGGGTTGAACCACTCAAAGTTGAAGTCAGATTGTTTGAGAAATTATTTCTTTCAGAGGTATAGTATTTTTTACTGTTCCTCGTTGCAATTGCCTGTTCAAATAGAAATTCTGCTCGCTGACTTCTCTGGATGTCTTTCATATTCTGTTCACCAGAATCCTGCAGAACTTGACGACTGGCTGGGTGATCTCAACCCACAGTCGAAGGAGGTGATAAAGGGAGCATATGCTGTACCTTCACTTGCAAGTGCCGTGCTGGGGGACAAATTCCAGTTTGAACGCCTTGGTAACGTCACTAGGATTTTGTTTACAGTAACTACACCTTGGATAAAGAAGATAAAATTAACCCTGTGTCCTTGTTGCTCATCACCCTCGCGTCGTGCTGTTACAGGATACTTTGCTGTGGATTCAGACTCGACGGTCGAGGATCTGGTGTTCAACAGAACTGTTACCCTTAAGGACTCCTATGGAAAGGCTGGACCTAAGTGATCTCACCTTTTGTTAAAGCGAGTTGCTCACAGTTTGTCAAGAGATTTGGTGCAATACTGATAGTGTTTCTAAAGAGTTGTAGGACAGTGGCCTTACTGAATACCAATTAGTACCCATCAGATTTTGTTGGGTAAAATTTTTTGTTGCGTTGACACTAACATTGAGCTTTGTCTTTTTTTTTTGTTAATGAGTGAAATTAGCTGTATTTGTCAGTTAGTTGCGGTGGAACTAAAAAAATTCATGCTCGAGACGTCATGTGGCATCGATGGGGATATACACATATATACCAGTATATAGTCCGACTCTTCAGTATGCTCAAGTTCGGCATAACGGATTTTTTTTGTTATCTGGTGGTGACTGGTGTGGCCCACATGGCCCTGTTCGCTCGTCTTATGAGTCGTACTGTTTTAGCGAAGGAACAATGTTTTTCTCACAATAAATTAGTGAACAGTGTTTTCAGCCATGATTTTTCAGCGAAGTGAACAAGTAGCGTCCAGCAGCACAGAAAACTGAACTCTGAGTATCTCACAAGTCAAAAGAACCTTACAAATTAATCAAGCTAACAAAATTCATTTGACGATCCCATATAGGATATGCAAGTATCTGTAATTGTCATGCCACCTAAGTGGCTAAAGTGACCCAGGTTGATATTGGAAGCAGCTTTGTCGACATGTTGAACATTGGGTCAAAATTACTAGATACTGTTGACTTTTATTGTCTTTGATTGAAGTGCTACTTTGAATATGGTTTTACATATTTTTTATAGGAGATTATCATATATATTAGAATATTGTTACATATCTAAAAATGCATGAGATTGTTGAACTACTAATGAAAGCTATTAATTTTCTTTACTAAACTATTTTTATGGTCATTGATTGTCAAATTTAAGGGGTCAAAGGATCTTAGTCAAAGTGTTTATGACGTGAGCAAGAGAGAGAGAGAGAGCAATCCCGTACACAACTAGTACACGTTTGTTCAACTAGTGAAGTCAAAGCAAGTGCATTTGTTCAACTAGTGCTAAATAAGCTATCCCCTACACAACTACACGTTTACTTTATCTTTTAGGAAGTAAGTTGGTAGCCATAATTTACCACGTCTATGGTTAAGCACTTGTTTGGATTCCAGTAACTAATAGTCAGGTGGCAATCTCAGCTAATAAATTCAGCTAAAGTCTTACCTACAATTCAGCTAATAATTAGTTATTGGTCC
>CM039611.1:15554267-15606254 GCA_022457205.1 Saccharum spontaneum
GCACACGAGGACTTCCCAGGAGGTCACCCATCCTAGTACTACTCTCGCCCAAGCACGCTTAACTTCGGAGTTCTGATGGGATCCGGTGCTTTAGTGCTGGTATGATCGCATCCGACATACCTTGCGTCCTCCTTCCTTTATGCCCGCGCCTCCGCGTCCGGCCCGCCCGTGGCTTCGCCGCGCCGGTTGCCCTTCCGCCTTCCACCTCGCTCGCACGGTGCCGCCTAGGAAAACGAATAAAATTTGACAAACGGACGGCCAAAAACCAATTTTTGAAAAAAAATGACAAACAAACAAAAAAGGGAATGCAACACGAGGACTTCCCAGGAGGTCACCCATCCTAGTACTACTCTCGCCCAAGCACGCTTAACTTCGGAGTTCTGATGGGATCCGGTGCTTTAGTGCTGGTATGATCGCATCCGACATACCTTGCGTCCTCCTTCCTTTTATGCCCGCGCCTCCGCGTCCGGCCCGCCCGTGGCTTCGCCGCGCCGGTTGCCCTCGCACGGTGCCGCCTAGGAAAACGAATAAAATTTGACAAACGGACGGCCAAAAACCAATTTTTGAAAAAAAATGACAAACAAACAAAAAAGGGAATGCAACACGAGGACTTCCCAGGAGGTCACCCATCCTAGTACTACTCTCGCCCAAGCACGCTTAACTTCGGAGTTCTGATGGGATCCGGTGCTTTAGTGCTGGTATGATCGCATCCGACATACCTTGCGTCCTCCTTCCTTTTATGCCCGCGCCTCCGCGTCCGGCCCGCCCGTGGCTTCGCCGCGCCGGTTGCCCTTCCGCCTTCCACCTCGCTCGCACGGTGCCGCCTAGGAAAACGAATAAAATTTGACAAACGGACGGCCAAAAACCAATTTTTGAAAAAAAATGACAAACAAACAAAAAAGGGAATGCAACACGAGGACTTCCCAGGAGGTCACCCATCCTAGTACTACTCTCGCCCAAGCACGCTTAACTTCGGAGTTCTGATGGGATCCGGTGCTTTAGTGCTGGTATGATCGCATCCGACATACCTTGCGTCCTCCTTCCTTTTATGCCCGCGCCTCCGCGTCCGGCCCGCCCGTGGCTTCGCCGCGCCGGTTGCCCTTCCGCCTTCCACCTCGCTCGCACGGTGCCGCCTAGGAAAACGAATAAAATTTGACAAACGGACGGCCAAAAACCAATTTTTGAAAAAAAATGACAAACAAACAAAAAAGGGAATGCAACACGAGGACTTCCCAGGAGGTCACCCATCCTAGTACTACTCTCGCCCAAGCACGCTTAACTTCGGAGTTCTGATGGGATCCGGTGCTTTAGTGCTGGTATGATCGCATCCGACATACCTTGCGTCCTCCTTCCTTTTATGCCCGCGCCTCCGCGTCCGGCCCGCCCGTGGCTTCGCCGCGCCGGTTGCCCTTCCGCCTTCCACCTCGCTCGCACGGTGCCGCCTAGGAAAACGAATAAAATTTGACAAACGGACGGCCAAAAACCAATTTTTGAAAAAAAATGACAAACAAACAAAAAAGGGAATGCAACACGAGGACTTCCCAGGAGGTCACCCATCCTAGTACTACTCTCGCCCAAGCACGCTTAACTTCGGAGTTCTGATGGGATCCGGTGCTTTAGTGCTGGTATGATCGCATCCGACATACCTTGCGTCCTCCTTCCTTTTATGCCCGCGCCTCCGCGTCCGGCCCGCCCGTGGCTTCGCCGCGCCGGTTGCCCTTCCGCCTTCCACCTCGCTCGCACGGTGCCGCCTAGGAAAACGAATAAAATTTGACAAACGGACGGCCAAAAACCAATTTTTGAAAAAAAATGACAAACAAACAAAAAAGGGAATGCAACACGAGGACTTCCCAGGAGGTCACCCATCCTAGTACTACTCTCGCCCAAGCACGCTTAACTTCGGAGTTCTGATGGGATCCGGTGCTTTAGTGCTGGTATGATCGCATCCGACATACCTTGCGTCCTCCTTCCTTTTATGCCCGCGCCTCCGCGTCCGGCCCGCCCGTGGCTTCGCCGCGCCGGTTGCCCTTCCGCCTTCCACCTCGCTCGCACGGTGCCGCCTAGGAAAACGAATAAAATTTGACAAACGGACGGCCAAAAACCAATTTTTGAAAAAAAATGACAAACAAACAAAAAAGGGAATGCAACACGAGGACTTCCCAGGAGGTCACCCATCCTAGTACTACTCTCGCCCAAGCACGCTTAACTTCGGAGTTCTGATGGGATCCGGTGCTTTAGTGCTGGTATGATCGCATCCGACATACCTTGCGTCCTCCTTCCTTTTATGCCCGCGCCTCCGCGTCCGGCCCGCCCGTGGCTTCGCCGCGCCGGTTGCCCTTCCGCCTTCCACCTCGCTCGCACGGTGCCGCCTAGGAAAACGAATAAAATTTGACAAACGGACGGCCAAAAACCAATTTTTGAAAAAAAATGACAAACAAACAAAAAAGGGAATGCAACACGAGGACTTCCCAGGAGGTCACCCATCCTAGTACTACTCTCGCCCAAGCACGCTTAACTTCGGAGTTCTGATGGGATCCGGTGCTTTAGTGCTGGTATGATCGCATCCGACATACCTTGCGTCCTCCTTCCTTTTATGCCCGCGCCTCCGCGTCCGGCCCGCCCGTGGCTTCGCCGCGCCGGTTGCCCTTCCGCCTTCCACCTCGCTCGCACGGTGCCGCCTAGGAAAACGAATAAAATTTGACAAACGGACGGCCAAAAACCAATTTTTGAAAAAAAATGACAAACAAACAAAAAAGGGAATGCAACACGAGGACTTCCCAGGAGGTCACCCATCCTAGTACTACTCTCGCCCAAGCACGCTTAACTTCGGAGTTCTGATGGGATCCGGTGCTTTAGTGCTGGTATGATCGCATCCGACATACCTTGCGTCCTCCTTCCTTTTATGCCCGCGCCTCCGCGTCCGGCCCGCCCGTGGCTTCGCCGCGCCGGTTGCCCTTCCGCCTTCCACCTCGCTCGCACGGTGCCGCCTAGGAAAACGAATAAAATTTGACAAACGGACGGCCAAAAACCAATTTTTGAAAAAAAATGACAAACAAACAAAAAAGGGAATGCAACACGAGGACTTCCCAGGAGGTCACCCATCCTAGTACTACTCTCGCCCAAGCACGCTTAACTTCGGAGTTCTGATGGGATCCGGTGCTTTAGTGCTGGTATGATCGCATCCGACATACCTTGCGTCCTCCTTCCTTTTATGCCCGCGCCTCCGCGTCCGGCCCGCCCGTGGCTTCGCCGCGCCGGTTGCCCTTCCGCCTTCCACCTCGCTCGCACGGTGCCGCCTAGGAAAACGAATAAAATTTGACAAACGGACGGCCAAAAACCAATTTTTGAAAAAAAATGACAAACAAACAAAAAAGGGAATGCAACACGAGGACTTCCCAGGAGGTCACCCATCCTAGTACTACTCTCGCCCAAGCACGCTTAACTTCGGAGTTCTGATGGGATCCGGTGCTTTAGTGCTGACATACCTTGCGTCCTCCTTCCTTTTATGCCCGCGCCTCCGCGTCCGGCCCGCCCGTGGCTTCGCCGCGCCGGTTGCCCTTCCGCCTTCCACCTCGCTCGCACGGTGCCTCCTTCGCTCACCAAGTCACAGGAAAATTGACATACAAAATTCTGAATTGGACTCCTGGGGGTGCACGGATATGCCTCTTTTTATTCCTATTTTCTATTTCTTTTCTGGTATTCTTCAATTTTTCTTATAAAAATAAAAACTATATCTTATCTACCTATATCTACTTCTAGAAGTTCCTTTAGATTGATTCTGATATTATGTTAATAAATTCAATAGACTTCTAACTCAATTCGGTTATGTTAGCTTCGATCGTGTTAGCTCACGAAAATACAAGTTATCAAAGCAAATAGTTCATGATGAATACATCGGACTCTAGAAATTAACATGTATCTTATTTTCTTCCTTGAGTCCCTATCTCATATGCTAGGGATTATGGTTGCACCCTCCATATCTCGTATATATGTGTCTGGTATTCATGACGCACATTCATACAAGTTAGAACAACTTACATGTAGGTCTAGCGATAATCTAGATTCGATTCCTATACATTTCGTTGCAATATACAGACACAGTTGCTATCTATAATACCTAATATTAATTTAGTTTTTCATCCGTTCATTGGTTTCGCCTTTCTCTGCAAAAATAAAACTGCATCCCTACTAACGTTCTCCATTCCCATATTTTATATTCAGAATTTTTATCCATGGCTTCTCTTTGCTTATATCATTTATCCGTTTTTGTTTTTTTATTCTGAATTGTTATCCGCAAGTTACCTAGATTAACAGATGGTCTAACAGATCAATATGTGAACTGAAATCTCTTAAGTACTTTGTTGCCTAATTAAACTGAGATCTCTTAAGTAGTTTGTTGCCTAATTTAGTCTAAATATAACCCTGTAATCCTCCACCAGGGCTACCATGTGGAAAATCAGGAGAGGACTCTCGTTCTCTCCTAGTCTCATCATCATCCGTCGTCCACACACGTGGCTATGGGTAGTACTGCGCTGACTACGACATAAGGAGGCGCGAGGTCCGGCGACGTGCATGGGGTGACTGGGTGGCACTACGCCGGCAGTGATGCAAGGAGGCACGAGGGCTGGCGATGATCTCGAGCTCGGTTCTCCATCGCCGCCAGCGCCGCCACCGGCGCGAGGAGCAACGAATTCCTTCGGGTAACTCTGGCCGCCAGACCCTGTTTTCATGCTCCTGCCCATGCTCCCAGCCTCCCGTGCACTCTTCATCTAGGATTGGGACTCGTCCCTTCTTGAACCACTGCTGTAATCAGGGCATGACCCATCCATAAATGGGACGTCGACCCACCTTGTCCCAGTACCTCGATTTGGGTCGACGTACCTAGTACGTGGTTCGTGGCTTCGACCCCGAACCCTGCGACCACCGACTGTCAAAGGTTGAAGACGGGGACTACAGGAGCCGTTGAAGGACGATAGCACGAAGAAGAGGAAAGGGGCGGCGGCCAACGAGCGAACTGGACTTTAGGGCGGCCTGGGCCGGACTGTCCCACGTCGGCCATCGAGGGGGAACTAGGCTTTATTTAGGCCTTACGTGGCAGACCACACGCCGTACCGTGCATCGCTCGGCACTCACTAAGCCCGAAGGCACACACACACCGTAGGTGGTGGCGGCGATGCCTTCCCCTCCCATCCTCCCGGTCTCACCCTCCGCGCTCCGCCTCTCCCGGCTGGTGGCTGGTGGCCCTGCGTACGTGGCTGCGCCCGGCGCGCGGCAAGAGCAGCCTCCTCGATTGTCTGCTTCATCTCCGCAGCCCACATCGACGACGAGATCGTGCGAACCATAGGTACGTGCGCATCAACTGACCCTATAGCCCGGTGGATCTCGCCTCTGCATGACTCGTGTAAGAACTGCGAATCATGGCTGCTTCCAAGACACGACAGCAATAGATTTTTTTTCCTTTTTTATATCCCAAGCGGAGAACAGGAGGTTACTAATGGCCGCGATGCTGTTAGTCGAGTACAGCAACGTAATTACGTTCATTGTAAGTGCTCTTGTATTTTTTTTTTAACAGAGTGAAGGGATCACCAAACTCTGAAACACCCGTTTGTGGAAGTAGATTTTCCGTGCCTAGGCGTTGTACACAGGCAGAAACTAAGGCTAAGAAGATACTTCTCTAGTAGCATGTGTGCACCTCGATGTTCTTAGGGTTTTAGGATTATATATGTCCGAATGTCTCTTTTACATTCTTCACCATGCCCTGTTTTAAGTTGATAGGCTTTGTACTAAAATTTTCAATTGAAACATACTATTGTTGATTTCTATCTTATAAGGTAATATTTTGATCCTTGTTTGCTGTTCTACATTTTTTGTTCATGATATGCATATTATATCGTTTTTTTAGCCAAAATTTTGTAGTTTAATTTCGCCCTACCTCCATTCTTAGGCTGGGTCCAGCACTGCTCGAACTCGAAGAACCTGTCGTCGCGACCCCCTACGCAGCGTCGCGGCACAGCCCCGCGTGTTCGCCATTGCGTAGCATGCCCACGTCAACAGTGGCACCTCCAGCTTCGTGGACAAGGTCGGGCGTGCTCTTCGTGCAGCCACAAGAATGGCTCTGCGATCTCGGGTTTCCGGTGCAGGTTGAACATGGACACGGGCACACGGCCCGGCCTTGCTGGCCGCATCGGCCCTGTCCTTGGTAGCGGAGAGGTTAATGCTAGGAGTGAGCACGCGGAGGAGGAGCAGCGGGGCCGGCCTGGCATCTCTCTCCTTTTCTTTTGTGTAGCGGTAAGTAATCAACATAAGTGAATTGAATCGGAGAAAGTGGTCTTTGGGGAGTTCCATTGTCCATCCCAATTCTAAACCCCAACATGCGTGCGCGCGCTATGGATACCAATGCATAGTCTTCTTCCTTGGATCGTCTTCCTCATCAAACCCAGCCCCGCCTCCGCTCGAGCCGTCGGCAACCTCCCCGCCGGTCGGACCATCTCACCCTTCCCTATTCCCAATCAGGGAGTTTGGCGGTGACTCCTCACCCCCGTCGTTGGCACCGTCCATCCGGTTGTGTCCCACTACCCGCTCGGTGGTGGCGCCGCTGTCTCGCTCGTCGTCGTCCCACAACCCGCCACCATCGCCGGGTCCTTCCCTTTCTAAGCCCGTCGGCCATGGAGGGCTCCCCTGAAAACCCTAACTGCCACCGCCGCCTCCTCCTCCGCCGCCCCAGCCCGCGGTGACCTCATCGGCGGCCGTCCCACCTTATATGTTGGATCTCTAGAGATTAAGTGTTCAGCGCTTCCAAGTTGCAATTGCACTGAACTCTGTACTAATTCAGTTGGTGCTACAGTTATTTTTATACTATATCTAAAACTGAAATCCTTATTTGTAGTGTTCTGTCTGTTAGTACAGCTGTGCAGGAGATTTTCTTTTAAACACTGCTGGTAACTGAGGTTCTACATCCATACTTTATTAGATGTTTACAGTTTTTGGTCAGTTAGCACAGATGATTTTACTTGATAACAGAAATCCTTTTGTATACCTTTGCATCTGATGTTTGTTACTAACTTAATTGTAGATCCCCTGCCTTGCCCTCGAAAGTGGGATAAAAGGGGTGGCAGCTTTTGGTCGAACACTAATCATGATCCCTGGTGGAACCTAGGTCATGGCGGAAATCATCATTTACATATGCAGAGAAATATATTTCCATGGCGTGAAAAGAAGAATTCTATACCCACAGGCTGGACATCCGTGTACTGCACTCCTGGCTCTTGGTATGTATAATTATATTTGTAGGGTGTTTGGGCGATGAAGCTGACTCACATCCAGAATTTAAAAGATTATGGCTGGGAATTAAAACCCGATGATTTCTTTTGTGCATTGGAAGGCGTATCAGCACCAATTGATTTCTTTTGTGTTTTTGGATAGATCTGAGATTAATAGATTAGGGTTGGGAATTTTTAAAATCCTATGTTTTTTGTTGTACGTTAGAAGGCACATCAGCACCGATTGATTTCTTGTGTGGTTTTTGGATAAGGAGACTGTTCTGGAATTTATAGATTTGGAATAAGATTAGAATTATTGATATCAGATATATTTATTTTTTTCATTTTACTTTGTGTTCAGCGAACTGTATGCTATTGAGAGGCAATGTTACTATTTCTGAAGAAGATGATCATGCTTACCCACAGGAGAGTTTGATACTGCGCATGCGACGCAGTTACCGTATGAAGCACAAGGTTGGTTTGGTCTATTCGTAGCCTCATATTTTTCAAGTGTCAATAAGTATGATTATTTTTAATTGCTTGTGTTCTTTGTGAACTTCAAAGGCTCTTGGTGGTGACACATTTATCACCAAACAGAAAATGGATGATTCAGTTAGTTTATTGGCTGGTCTCATTGACATTGACCTTGATTTTACCAGGCAAGTGCTCTATTTGTTTCAGTGATTATGTGAATATTACATCTACTCTTTTGACAAAGTTTCCGTGCATGTGCTGCAGCAGTGTTCATATCCGAAGTGGTACTGTTAGTCTTGATATGTTTCAGCATATGGGATTCCAATTATTACATTGTTGGCTTATACACCTGATGTATGTTTTTGAGTTTAGATTGTTTGTCCGTAAAGTTCTCTAGCTTTTTCTTCAATATATTTGCTAACTTTTTCTTCAATATATATGCTAATTTTAGTTACCTGCTATGCTATTCTTTGTTTCAGGATACTGTTATTGCTGGTGTTGTTGGAAATGATTACCATCATGTATTTAGAGCTGCAGATCCGGGTGCCCTACCAGTTCATGACCAAAATGCAGGTATCTGAATTTGTTGTTTTTTATGTTTGTGTATAAATCAATAATATATTTAGTTTTTTATGTTGAACTGATGTCTAAATTTTTTTTGCTTATAGACCCATTGGTACTGAGCTTTCTGGGTGCAGGGTTGACGCCTTTTGGGTAATGTTAAGTACTATCGGGAATGTGCATCAATGTATTTTTATATTAATTTGTGTGGGCATTTCTTTCTTCTATCATTGCAGCATACAGGTTCTACATAACTCCACATTGGAAGGTTAAATCTTTGCTTTATTCTGGAATGGATCCTTACATACCTTGACTAAGGTACATGCTAATCTGCGCTGTCATCTTGTGATACTAAAACAATATTTGCTGCTTTTGTCTCTAATACTTTTCCATGTAGCACAATGGGACATTGTTGGCACTCAACAATGATATAAATGCTTTCTCGAATGACATGTTGTGGAAGGAGTTCAATGTATGTGCTATTTTTTTGTTATATATACTTGTTTGTTGATCAAAATTGTATTTTAGCCATCACTGACCACCCTTCTTTTCCTCATGCTACCTGCATTCCAATTGGTGACCAAAAGGTACTTGATGATGGTCAGTTTTGTAACAGCAGTTTTGTACCAGTACCAATTGTTGAAAATCAAGCTGCGGATGCAGATGTTCAAAATGCTCACCCAGAAGTTCCTAGCCAATCAGCACAGGCAGGTTCAAAAGTAAGAGTGTACAAATGCAAGAGGCATAATTGTCAAGCAGAATTTTTATCTATGGTGAACTTGAACCGACATGACCAAGTTCATGGAAAAGATCTCAAAATGAAAAAGGTTATGCTTCCTTAAAACAGCTTTCATGCTGCCTCCCTATATATGAGCTTGTTTCTTATTTTTGTCAACTCAGTTGACACCTCTTTGCTGATGTTTTTAGGTTTCTTTCAGTAAAGCTGATCTTAGTAAACATTGGGATGAGGTAATCAATTCCTAACATTTATTGCTATGGCTTACTCGGGTCTAGAAGTAATCCCATATAAACAAATCCTGAATCTTCAAATTGTTTGTTATCCTCTTCAGTTGAGCCATGAGGAGGCAGGTAAGATTCTTTCAATTGGGGACATGAAAATAAAGGTAACTATTAATTATTAATACTAATTTTCTGTAGAGAACATTGTGAAAACAATTTAAAATTATGATAAAATATGCAAACTTTCAGGGCATACCTGGTAGTGTACTTCATCAGATAATTGAAAAAATTGGAGCTGAAGATGAATTTTACAACAGAATTAATAGAATGAAGGTATTTATTTTTCAACTAGCCCCCTTCATTCACATGTACATATGTAAACTTTCCTTTTTTTTCTTTTTCGCGTTGCAGGTTGTTTTGGATGGCACTGAAAAAATATCATCAGATGAGCTGTTCACTGTTCTTGATGAAGGCAGTGAGAAAACAGCCTTTTCCACCGATGTCTGTCATTGTCCTGAGAAGGTCATATTTGGTTTGGGGATGCTCTTGTTGTGTGATTTGAACAATGTTTTGGGGAGCGGCTGCTACTTCGTAGAGAGAAATCTGGTAGGTTTAAGTTTCATGTATGCAAAGATGTATTACATACCTCTGACATTGAATTGAATTGGAACACAATACAGGTTTCTAGTTGGCTTGATTATAAAACTGCTGAAGCCACAAGTCACGCGACAGCTTTTCTTGCACAAGAGCTGGAGGAAAACAGTCGTTTATGTGGAAAGTCAAGCTGTACAATGACATTCACCTCGAAAATGAATTTCAATAGACATGGACTTACTCATATGGAAACAGATCCCATGGTTTGTATATTCTTTAATTCTTATATGTCCTTAATTCTCCGTTCATCTTACCTTATGCCTGATTTTTTTCCAATCCATTGCTAATGCTCAGGACTTTATGGAGAACAGGGATGGCATTGGTAAATATTGGGATGATGTGAGTCCTTTGCAGCAAAAGATGATTCTTACAGATTGCCCAATTCCATTGTAATCCAGTTTCCTAACTTTGGATTCTTTTCGTTATGCTATCCAGCTTACCTTTGACCAGACTCGGCAAATCTTGTCTTTGAGGGGAATAAGCATCATGGTAATTGTTGTTTCTATCTCCACAAAATTTTATACATCAATCTAAGCTAAATTTTAAATGCAAATTTTCAGGGTTTCAATTGGAAGAAACTTCAGCGCAGATTGAAAAATGTAGATCAAAATCATCCACTTGCTACGACTGCCAATCAATTGAAGGAAAGTTTTTTTTCCATGGAACTTGTCTTCTTTGATATACATATTGTGTTTTGCTAACATATTTTTTTGTTTTATTTTTGCTACAGGATATTATTAGTTCTTCCGAGAAAATAACATCGAGAGAACTGTTTGCTGCGCTTGATAAAGCCAGTGAGAAAACCTCTTTCTCCAATGACATATGTGATTGCAAGGATGATGAAATCTTTGAGGGTAGTAAGCCCACAACAAGCAATGATGTTGCATGTGTTAGTTATGTGATAGAGAGGAAATTGGTAGGTCATTTAATAATTAATAGTGCGAAAAGAAGTTCTTCCTTTAGATACTTGCTTCTACTTCATTTGCTTGACCTTGAATAATATACAATACAGGTTCTCGAATGGTTTAATTCCAAGGCAGGTGACACAAGTGATCTTCATGCGAAGCTCGTGAGCAATAGAAAATCTGAGCAAAGGTTATAACTTTGACATGTTTCATGTTTTATCTAACATGCTGGCAATGGTATCCGGCAAATATGTAGTGATGATTCAAACAAGAGGGCATGGCCCTGCTTCTGGAGAACCTTAGCAGTTTTATTTCGTTAACAATTGAGCTGAAACTTATATGTACATGGTGTTGTAATATATAGTGATACCACTGAACCATTTAGCATGGCTGAAGAGAAACTTCTGGAGAAAAAAGTTAACTAGTACTTCGACAAGTTTACTTTGTCAATGTTTGACGAGATTTTGTCGGCGCGGGTGGGGGTGATGGCTCGTCGGCACCTAAAAAAATTATTTTGCTATTTTTTTTTGGGTTTTTTTCGATTTACATTTTGCCGAGGGTTTTTCTTTGCCGAGGGTTTTTTTTGCCCTCGGCAAAGGCTTTACCGTGTGCCCGATAAAGGGTCCTCGGCAAAGACCTCTTCGCCGATTCAAAATTTCCCGAGGGCTAGCCTGAGGCCCTCGGCAAAGAACCCGAGTCCAATAGTGCAACCTAAAATGCTTCCAAAATAAAGTGCTTGTTTGACGAGATTTTGTACAATATTTTTTATATATGTACATCATTTATTTATGCGGTTAAGAAACAAGAAGAATGGAAGCAGTGATGCTCCTCTTGTATTCTCATGCATTGCGTATGTGCATATGTACACATGCTAGAGGAAGGAGGTAACACTTAACTTGCCAGCTAATCTGTACTTTCACGTACTACACGGCCATGCATGTCAATTGGTTGTGTGTGGCTGATGAGGCTCACTTGATGGCCTGATGCCTTGATCTCACATATACATGAGACGAGGAAAACAAGAAGCTAGCAAGTATACGTGCTACAGGTCCATGCATACACGTAGGGATGCTCGCAACATGCAAATAAGAGAAGCTAACAGGTGCAGTCATAATGTGTATGTGCGTCTAAATATGTGTATGTGCGTCTGAATATTTTCGGAACTGGCTGTAGAGTTTGTACTTACGCCGGTCCGTGTCACGTATTTTTATACGCCAGTTGAGTCTACTAGACACCGGCGCAACGGGTTCAGCTGGATCTTTGGCCAGATGCACGTACAGCACGGCGCGACTTGTCGAGTAGCCCAGAATATTCTAGAAGGTCTGGCCTTTGGTGTATAATACGGCAGATACATATGTTGATCGCCCGGCAGCGTACACATACGTGTATGACCAAATATACGTACGCATATTGGGCCTGTTTCACGATATGCAATGGAACTCCATCTTGCTGGGTCCACATGTCATGGATTGCATGGGAGGGATGCCAATTGATCTCGGCGTCAGATGAACACAATCACCGTATACATGTGCTACTTACAAATATCTAAGCCTTCTAGAAGCAGTATCGCAAGAGATAATTCCTGCAGGAGGATAAGATCGTGCTTTCCTTTGCGTACAAGGAAGCCGCGGGTATCTCGCGCTCCTCAACGGACTCCTGGCGGCGCGTGCGTGCAGCTCAGCAGGCCCGACGCAACCCTAGCTGCTGCCTTTATAAAGAGACTTGAGGTCTTCACGCTGGGAGGACATTCATCTCCACACCATCGTCGCTAGCTGCACACGCACTCCATCACAACATATCGCCGCCAGGCTGCGCACAGCACACACGCAAGCACCAACGCGCCGCCGCTCTGCCGTATGCAGGCCGCTGCCTGGCACACATACCGCGCGCGTCGTCGTCTCTCTCGCCGTCGGCTTGTCAACCGCGTCTCCGGCGAGCCAAACATCTACAGCGAGCACTTCGTTTTCCCGGCGAGCTCGTCAGCATCGTCTCCGGCGAGCCGCACGTCGTCGACTCCCGCACCGCCAGCGTCCATCACCAACGTCGCCATGGCTGCCCACTTTGAAGGTGAAGTTCTTTACACATTTCAATGATCCATGTTTATGTTAAAGAATTAGGCAATTTCCAGATTAAAAGCATGATTAAATCTAGAACATAAATCATGATAAATATAAGAACTAGATTAAACATGTATGTCATACTAGTATAGCAGATCAGCATATTCCACAGCATTAACATGACAAGCATTGATAGTCCAGCAGATAGATTAGATTGTACGAACGTCAAAATTAGATCAAGAGAATTATACCTTTCAGTTGTAGTAGTAGATGGTGTTGAAGATGTTGCTGGCGGTGGTGATGAAGCGAGATCGCTGATGTCGATGTCGTCGATGTTGAAGTCGTCGTCAAAGTCGTCGATGAGAGGCGGAGGAGTATTCTTGATGACGACCCCGCGAGCTTTAGCACGACGAAGCCGACGCGCCGATGCACCCTTCGGAAGTCGAGCCGTTGTGGAAGCTTTGGGAGCAGTCGCGCGAAGAACGCTTCCCAAAAACCTTATTCGTCTTCTCCCGGTGCAGGATCGCAAAGACGAGGGTTCCGGAGACCTGCTCACCCGGTCGCTGGTGCACGCAAGCGATCAGACTGGAGTAGCTACAGCGGCGGCGCAATAGCGAGTAGAGGCAAAAACCCTAGGATTAACTGGATCCGTTTTGGCGTGGCCGGCAGGTTGCTTATATAGTCCTGTCCAACCAATCTCGTGTCGCGATCACGATCTAAATTGATTTAGGACTCTTAATTTGTAACCGGTTAGGACTCATGCAACTTGAAGGCCAAGAAACCAAAAAACGAAAACAGCAAAAGGAGACCGCGCTCCCGCAAGGCGAGGAGCCGGATTTCGGCGGACCATTCACGCAGGTGCCGCGCACCCGCGCCCTTCGCCCCGCCCGGCCCGGCCCGGCCCAGCGAGGCGAGGCGAGCGAGCGCGCGCGTGTGGACTTCTCTTACTCCTCCTCACACTAGACTTGAGGAAGTGGGGAGGACTTCCATATTTAAGTATGACTACCTCCACTTCCACAAGCAAGGTGGTACTAAAGAGTTCCCACATCCCCTCTTGCTCACATGAATGGGCCTTTGAGATTTATTAGGAATTTCACAATTGGTTATTGGGCCAAGCCCATATAAATTCCAACAATCCCCCACCAGATCTCAAATACCCATTTAGAGATTTGCCTGTTCTCACTACTGTTTGATATACCAGTGTTTCGGCAGAGACTGTGAAGTTGAACTTCCGCCTAGAATCTCAAGCTACACTCATCCACAACTTGAACAATGGACTATGCCTTGAATTGCAAGTTTTGTATGAATAAGCTTTGCTCAAAATCAAACTAGTACTTGGCTACTAGTAGCCTTACTCCGTGGGTGGAGCATATACGTCGTACTCCCTGGTCTCTTCATGATCTTACTAGAGACCACCCAAGTCTCATAGACTGCGACGTTCTACAGTCAAAATCATATAGGCATGTTCTTTCAAGAATGCTCTGTAGGACAGCATCTTCGCTTGTTAAAGCCAATAAAACATGTTAAGGCATTAGCCAACCTACCATACAGTGCCTCAACGCTTTGAGAGTATTGCATCTTCACATAGAGAGGGTTATAATTATACTCTCCTCAGTTTACCAATAGTTTGTTCTTCCCAGATCCTAAGTCACGGGATCTCCGATCAAAAAGGTTGGGTTACTACTACTGTAAACTCATATGGGTCTCAAACCCATCTCCCTTGATGCTATTTCTATCACATTCCGTGATAGTCCTTTGGTAAAAGGATCTGTCAGGTTCTTGTCTGTTTGCACATAAGCCACAGTGATTACTCCGGAGTTTCTCAACTTCCTGACAGACTTCAAACGTCTTTTAACGTGTCTTGTTGACTTCGCATTATCCTTAGCACTATTTACTTTAGTGATCACTGTTTGGTTATCACAGTTCATAAGGATAGCCGGTATTGGTTTTTCAACCACCGGCAAGTCTGACAAGAGCTCACGCAGCCACTCTGCCTCTGCAGAAGCTGTATCCAAAGCAGTAAGTTCTGCTTCCATGGTAGATTTAGTCAAAATAGTCTGTTTACTAGACCTCCATGACACTACGCCACCTCCAAGAGTAAACACATACCCACTAGTAGCATAGATTTGATCAATATCAGAAATCCAGTTCGTATCACTATATCCCTCTAGCACAGCTGGGTGCCCAGAATAGTGAATCCCAAAACTCATTGTACCTTTGAGATAACGCAAGACCCTCTCAAGTGCATGCCAATGATTTTCACCCGGATTGGACATGTACCTACTCAACTTGCACACGGCAAAAGAGATATC
Organism: Saccharum spontaneum; assembly: GCA_022457205.1. NCBI lineage: Eukaryota > Viridiplantae > Streptophyta > Magnoliopsida > Poales > Poaceae > Saccharum > Saccharum spontaneum. The sequence goes on from CM039611.1 coordinate 15,569,450, forward strand.
TGGTCTGGTTGCACTAGCTAGATACATGAGTGAACCAATTATCTGAGAATATCTCAATTGATCTCTAGCAATCTTCTTATTCTTTCTCAATGTCACACTAGGATCATAAGGTGTTGAAGTAGGCTTGCTATCCATAAAGCCAAAACGGCTCAAGACCTTCTCAACATAGTGAGATTGTGACAAGGTAATCCCACTATCTTCCTTAATCAGCTTAATGTTTAGAATTACATCAGCTTCTCCTAGATCTTTCATGTCAAAACTCTTTGACAAAAAAGACTTGACCTCATTAATAATATCAATGTTTGTTCCAAAGATTAGAATATCATCAACATATAAACATAATATAACAGATTGGCCCCCACCATGTCGATAATACACACACCTATCAGCTTCATTAACAGCAAAGCCCGCACCAGTTAAAGTAGTGTCAAACTTCTCATGCCATTGTTTAGGTGCTTGTTTTAAGCCATACAAAGACTTCAGTAATTTACACACCTTCTGCTCTTCACCTTTTACCACAAATCCATCTGGCTGATCCATATAAATCTCCTCATCCAACTCTCCATTAAGGAAAGCTGTCTTCACGTCCATTTGATGAACGAGAAGACCATACGAGGCAGCCAGAGAAAGTAGCACTCGAATAGTGGTCATTCTAGCAACAGGTGAATAAGTATCAAAGAAATCCTCGCCTTCCTTCTGGGTATAACCCTTAGCCACAAGCCGAGCCTTGTACTTGTCAATAGTACCATCAGGCCTAAGCTTCTTTTTGAACACCCACTTACATCCAATTGGTTTACAACCAAAAGGTAGCTCAGATAACTCCCAAGTTCTATTAGAAAGAATTGAGTCCATCTCACTACGAACAGCTTCTTTCCAATCATCTGCATCTGGAGATGCATATGCCTCTGTAATAGAAGTAGGAATATCGTCCACAAGATACACAATGAAATCATCACCAAAGGATTTTGCAATCCTTCGTCTCTTGTTCCTCGCAGGAACTTCATTATCATTCTCCTCAAAGACTTCTTCAGGTGGTTGCTCAAATGATTCAATAGAAGACTCAATAGGTACCGTAAAATCAGGAGCTATCTCAGAGGAAAATCTAGCATTGCTACACATATCTTTCATAGGGAATATATTTTCAAAAAATGTAGCATCACGAGATTCAAATATTGTATCAACATGCATATCAGGAACTTCAGATTTTACTACTAAAAATCTATAGGCAATGCTATGGTGAGCATATCCTAGAAAGACACAATCCACAGTCTTCGGTCCAAGCTTACGCTTCTTAGAAATTGGAACATTGACTTTCGCCAAACATCCCCACGTGCGCAAGTATGAAAGTGATGGTTTCCTTCCAATCCAATTCTCATATGGAGTTGTCTCTTTATTTCTGTTTGGAATTCTATTCAGGACATGACTCACAGTCAATAGAGCTTCCCCCCACCATGCCTTAGATAGACCAGCAGTGTCTAACATGGCGTTCACCAAGTCAGTCAGCGTGCGGTTTTTCCTCTCGGCAATCCCGTTAGATTCGGGAGAATAAGGAGCTGTCCTCTCATGAATAATACCATGTTCCGCACAGAACTCATCAAATAATATAGAAAAATATTCACCACCACGATCTGACCTTAGATGTTTAATTTTTCTCTCTAGTTGATTTTCAACTTCAGCCTTATAGATTTTAAAGTAGTCTAGCGTTTCATCTTTAGTTTTAAGCAAGTAAACATAGCAAAATCTAGTTGCATCATCAATTAAAGTCATGAAATATTTCTTTCCACCTTTTGTCAACACACCATTCATCTCGCAAAGATCAGAATGTATGAGTTCTAGAGGTGCCAAGTTTCTCTCCTCTGCTGCCCTATGAGGCTTTCGAGGTTGCTTAGATTGCACACAACTATGACACTTAGAACCTTTGACAATAGTGAGATCTGGAATTAAATTCAGACTAGACAAACGTAACATCAATCCAAAGTTAACATGACATAAGCGAGAATGCCAAACACTCGAATTATCATTAATCGTGCCACAAATATGATTCACTGACTTATTACAAAAATCTGCTAAAGATAGGCGGAACAAGCCTCCGCAATCATAGCCTTTACCAATAAATTGTCCATGCTTAGACATGACTACTTTATTAGACTCTAACACTACCTTAAACCCATCTCTCAATAGAAGGGAGACGCTAACAAGGTTCTTGCGAATAGTAGGGACATGCTGTACGTTCTTCAGCTGCACGATCTTTCCCGAAGTAAACTTCAGATCTACCGTGCCAACACCACGAACAGAAGCATGTGACCCATTCCCCATCAGGACGGAGGAACCTTGGAGCCCCTGGTAAGAAGAAAACAAAGAGATATCAGCACACACGTGAATATTAGCACCTGTATCAACCCACCAACTTGGAGATTGAAACACTGAAAGTACAGTAGGAAAATTACCATACCCGTCATGAGCACTGCTAGCAGTCACGAGGTGAATTTTCTTTTTCTCTTTCTTGTCCGCTCGCTCCGGACAATCTTTAGCAAAATGACCAAGCTCTCCACACGCGAAGCAAGGTAGCTCTGCTTTGTCTTTCTTCTTCTTCTTGAAGGCAGTATTTTGTTTGGCATTGAAAGCAGGTTGCTTAGGCTTTCCCTTGTTCTTGCCATGGTTTCTCTGGACAAAGTGGGCGCTAGATTTTTCCTCGTTCCCCTTCTCAATGCTATCTTTAGCCCGAGCTTTTTCCTCGACATCAAGAGATGCTATCAGGTTTTCAACTGATATTTTCTGTCTCTTGTGTTTGAGACTTGTGGCGAAATTCCTCCATGAAGAAGGTAATTTAGCAATAATGCACCCAGCCACAAACTCATCGGGTAAGACACATTTAAGGAGTTCAAGTTCCTTAGCCAGGCGCTGGATCTCATGAGCTTGCTCGACTACTGATTTGTTAGCAACCATCTTGTAGTCATTAAAGCTCTCCATGGTATACAGCTCTTTGCCTGCATCTGAAGCACCATAAGTAGCATTCAGATGATTCCATAAAGCCTTTGCGTCTCTTAAGTGCATCATAGTATCAAATAGATAATCTGAAAGCACATTACGCACAGCTCCCACAAAGATATCATTAGCTTCCTGGAATTTTCTCTGATCTTCATCAGAGATGTTTCCCTCAGGCATGCCATCTTTGACCCAGAAAACTTTTATGGCAGTAAGCCAATCAGTGACCTTGACAGACCACCTTTTAAAATGCGCACCAGAAAACTTTTCCGGCCTCAGCGCGTCAACAAAACTAGCCATAGATAATTCTGGAAACAGCCTATAATAAGGTTTTTGGATTGTTAAAGAATTAGGCAATTTCCAGATTAAAAGCATGATTAAATCTAGAACATAAATCATGATAAATATAAGAACTAGATTAAACATGTATGGCATACTAGTATAGCAGATCAGCATATTCCACAGCATTAACATGAGAAGCATTGATAGTCCAGCAGATAGATTAGATTGTACGAACGTCAAAATTAGATCAAGAGAATTATACCTTTCAGTTGTAGTAGTAGATGGTGTTGAAGATGTTGCTGGCGGTGGTGATGAAGCGAGATCGCTGATGTCGATGTCGTCGATGTTGAAGTCGTCGTCAAAGTCGTCGATGAGAGGCGGAGGAGTATTCTTGATGACGACCCCGCGAGCTTTAGCACGACGAAGCCGACGCGCCGATGCACCCTTCGGAAGTCGAGCCGTTGTGGAAGCTTTGGGAGCAGTCGCGCGAAGAACGCTTCCCAAAAACCTTATTCGTCTTCTCCCGGTGCAGGATCGCAAAGACGAGGGTTCCGGAGACCTGCTCACCCGGTCGCTGGTGCACGCAAGCGATCAGACTGGAGTAGCTACAGCGGCGGCGCAATAGCGAGTAGAGGCAAAAACCCTAGGATTAACTGGATCCGTTTTGGCGTGGCCGGCAGGTTGCTTATATAGTCCTGTCCAACCAATCTCGTGTCGCGATCACGATCTAAATTGATTTAGGACTCTTAATTTGTAACCGGTTAGGACTCATGCAACTTGAAGGCCAAGAAACCAAAAAACGAAAACAGCAAAAGGAGACCGCGCTCCCGCAAGGCGAGGAGCCGGATTTCGGCGGACCATTCACGCAGGTGCCGCGCACCCGCGCCCTTCGCCCCGCCCGGCGAGGCGAGGCGAGCGAGCGCGCGCGTGTGGACTTCTCTTACTCCTCCTCACACTAGACTTGAGGAAGTGGGGAGGACTTCCATATTTAAGTATGACTACCTCCACTTCCACAAGCAAGGTGGTACTAAAGAGTTCCCACATCCCCTCTTGCTCACATTTTTTTTTTTTGAGGAAACCCTCTGGCCTTTGAGATTTATTAGGAATTTCACAATTGGTTATTGGGCCAAGCCCATATAAATTCCAACAGTTTAATCTAGTTGCATAGTTATAGCCCAGGCACACATGCATCACTCGCAATCTCGGGACGGGCGACGACGGCAAGTTGCACCAGGTGCTAGATTTGGTACGGCGAGGTCTGCGGCCATCCCGGCGACGACGGCCACCATCTACTGCAAGTCAGCGGCAACATCGGCGACAAACACGCTACATGTGTCGTACTGCGGCACGACGGCCCAACGGCGAAGGCGTACATGTGGCGGCTCGGCAGCACGGCACATCCACGACGACCACAGCAGCCCGGTGCGGCAACCCGGCGAACATGCAGTTTCGGGCATCTACAGCAGTGGCGTACACGCGAATCGCTGTGATGATCATGGCCGTGGCGAATACTGCTCGACAAGGCTCTAGTCAACAGTGACTCCGGCGATTGCCGGAGCGGCAAACACGGCCACCGCGGCTGCGGAGCGGCGTGGCCCGGCAACCCCATTTTGCCTTAGCAAGCCGGGCCTTGTTGGCCCAGGAACACCACTAATGTACAAGCGTATACATGTGCAATATATACGGCAAGAAAGCAAATAAAATAAAGGCTACAGTACCTGCAAGCATGTGTGTGCAAACTGCATCCATAGCAGTGGCGTACGTGTGCATGATGATCTGCGGCCGTGCCCAGTACGGCGCTCTTCGGCTCGACAAAGCGCCAGTCAACAGTGAGTCGGGCGATGGCCGGAACAGCCAGCATAGCCACCGCGGCGGCGGAGCCCGACGACGGCCCACATTGCAAGCCTTCGGCAGCAGCCCAGAAATGCGTGTACATGTACTCATGTGAGATACGGCAAGAAAGCAACTGAAATAAAGGCTACAGTACCATGCAAGCTTGTGTGTTGCAATTATGCGTGTACAAGAAAGCAAGAAGAGGCTAGCTGATAAGTTATGAATCGGCCCAATAACATTGCGGCCAAGTACATGGCACATACAGCCTGATAATGTTGGGAACCCGATATGTTGCTACGCAAAGTATCCTTCAATAATTCTAAGTCATGACAAAGTGCTTAAGTACACGCGTGCTACATAAATTGGCAGCCAACTAAGTGGCACGCCAATAATCTTAGAAATTAACGCAAGGAGAAATCTTCTAAGTACTAGATGAGCACAAGTCTCACGTTTACCACCACCCATATTTCCGCACCGTCAAGGCCGGTGAACCATGTGAAGTCATTTTCTTCCCCTGACCGACGAGGCTGGGACGTTTCCTTTCCGCGACCGACGAGGCCGGAATTATTTGTTCGTGACCGACGAGGCCGAACACTTGACTTCATTATGCGATCCGCACGACGAGGCCGGATACCTTTGCTAGAGGCCAACGAGGCTCTAGCACTTCACCATTTTCATTCATTTGTGCTTATGCATATACTTGGAGATAACTCTGATTCATTTGGAGACGACAATTATGACCATCAACATAGCTTAATCGGAGGTGTTCCGCGGCCCAACGCCGCGGATGTAATTAACTGGAGGCCTCTAGAGGCCCCAGGAACCAGAAGCCACACAATCCTCTGATTGTCAGACGGAGCTCGGCGCAAATTTATATTAAAGTGGGAAATTGTACTTTGTAATTCTCAAATGAATGAATAAAGTGATGTTTCCCTGAACTTTTGTTCCTTGTGTTTTATTGCACATTTACTTAATTGCGTATACGAATGTATACTGGCACGCCTGCGCATATTTAGTACTAAATAGTACTGTAGTACGATCCGCGAAACACAGAGAGATCCCCATAGTGATTTTTCTGGCGAAACAAAATGGCACGCCCGGTGGGACATGGTTCTCCTCCCATCTTTGCTATGCTCGATGGTCCTAAAAAAATATCGTTGTCTCCTGATATCTCCACATACATTCTACTTGTTGTGCCGATGAAAATTTCAAGTGGAAGATGTTGAGTGGGCTATGCTTTTGGGCAAATATGCTTGCCTCTATTGATAGCCCTAGAGCCATCCATCATATGATGTACTTTGGGACTTCTGTACTTGTCATAATATTCGCTCGTGGCATAATACTTATGCCCAAGCAATGAAGTTGATAGCTGCAAAGGCTAAGAAAAAGATGAGCGGACCTTACTTATGATCAAAAGTTCCTCTCCAAGGATTTTTGTTGAGGTGCCCAAGTCAACAAACATCGACAACTAAAGAAGTCATGCAGGGGGCTCCGGTGCAAATAAAATCTCGCATTACTCGAGATGGAGTTATGGAGGAAGGCTGGCATAGTATGGGGGCTGCCCCTGCTGATTATTCATCTAGGAATGGGAGCCTTAATTCATAAGGAGATCTTCATGAAGCTCTATTGGCATCACCTGCATTAGAAGCTGCTCTCCTTAGGCCCTACATAAAAAATCACATGCAAAAAAATAGGTGGCATGATCACACTAGTTTTGGTGATGTCCCTTCTTCTAATGCTGATGATAAATGTGTGCTTTTGGCTAAGCAGAGTATTAGCGCATGCTAGTATCTTTTACAAACATCAAGCATAAAAATGGGACAATCCTAGTACCCTAGATGAGTCAAATATTACAAGTGTTGCCACAATTTGTCCCCTACAATGACCAACAAGTGCCTAAAAGGGTACCCAACATGAAGTGGAAACTGCAAGCTTGCATTCATCATTGCACCAAACAATTTTGGGCACTTATGTGAAGTGGTCAGCCAAAGACGATCTCAATGTCATAAGACAGGGACGGCATGCTGCCCAAGTTTGTCCCATAATCCAAAGGCGACAAATATTTTCCTCGAAGAACAAACACTTCTCACCCTAGGCTAGTTTTACCCAAAGTGCTGGGGGCAACGCTTTGAGGTTCAAGAAACGCAACAAAGTAACCCCTCACCTTCAAATCTTGTCCTGTGTATTATAAGTAAGGGCCTGAGGGATGGCATAACTTTGACACCAGAAGAACATGAAGCGCGTCATGCTAAAGTTGCTTCTAAGGAGAAGAAAAATGAAGAAATAAACCTGACCCTTTGAGGTGGCATTGATGTGACTGGCCCAATAAAATGTTGTTGATATTTCTCATTAGAAGCTGGGGCAGCTGGCCTTGCACAAGCGCAAGAGTGAGGGCCTTCTCCAAGGTTTTCCTCAAAAGATGTTGAAGCAAGGTTGTTATTTCTCCTCTAAAGTTGAGGAAACCACCCAAAGTGCCCATATACAAGCCCAATGGCTGGGGGCATCTCCAAGGTAGCCCTTAAAAGATGACGAAGTAGGGTGTCATTTCTTCTCTAAAGTTATGGGCAGCCACCTGAAGTTGCCCTGTAAGTCCAATAGTTGGGGGCATTTCCAAGGTAGCCCTCGAAAGATATGTAGAATACATTGGTATTTCTCATCTAAAGTTGGGAGCAACCACATGGAGCTGCCCTATATAAGTCCAACAGCTCTGGGCAACTCGAAGGCAATCCTCAAGGTATGATGAAGTGGAATACAACTTAGTCCCCCATCTAAAACCACAAGTGCACCGTGCCAATGCAAAACATTCCTTAGGAGGGATGAATTACTTGATTACTCTGTGCGCTCCATCCTCCAAGCCCAGGAGCTTATCATATTGAGCCCTAGAAATTAAACATGAGGGTCGCCCAACAACAAACTTGCTCCTTATTAAGATGCACCTTTGGAGCAATCAAAGCTAGATGTTTCATCCCGACATGGAACCTCACCTCCACTATTGGGAGCTTCAACCCCACTCATTTCCTTTATTGAAGTTGTTGATAGAAACTTCAACCCCACTAGCTTCGAGTTGCTGAGAACTAGGGAAACTCACTACCTGCCCAAGAAATGAGCAACAATGCTATGAAGCGCGCACAAGTAAAGGGAAGAGTAAAGAAGAGGGTCGCCAAGATTGAAAAGATGATCAAACAAATGAGGCGGAAGTTTGAGCCACTTTAAAAGCGAAACCTAGAATGGTTCCCTTTCTCGAGAAGGCTAAGATCAAGCTGCCACAAACCAGCAATTGCCCCACCTATTGGCATATGTGAAGAATGATGAGCCAATCAGATAGAATAAACAACAACGGTCAAGTATCTCATTCCATATGTTGCATCAACTCCGATGTAAATTAGTCCTCTATTAGTGAGGAAGATATTAATGGCCCCAGATGGCAAACCACAACGGTTAATGCAAGATATGGTCTTCAGGATGAAGACCACATCTTTTCATTAAAGCAAATGTCTATCGTGGCTCTTCATGGGGAAGTATTAAATGCTGCCCCTGCCCCATAACAATTAGGAGATGGTACACAACACACCATTGATGAATCGACTGAAATAAACATTGGGAATGATGACTAGCCTCGCCCAACCTTTGTTAGTGAAACTTTCATGCATGAAGAACATGAAGATTATAGAATACTTTTAATGTAATACCAGTTGTTTTGTATGATATTACAAAGACAAGCCCTGGTTAGACCAAAATATTGCTACTCATAAGTTGGCGATAGATCCTCAATGTCGCCCTATAAAGCAATTGATGTGCCGCTTCTATCTGGGATTACAAAAGGACCTAGTGTATAACGAATGTTGGGTTTGGAAAAGAAATATAGTATCCCGATGGCTCACAAGTATAGTCCCGATAATTAAAAAAATGGGCAAGTCTAGGTGTGCATGGACTTCCATGATCTAAAGCGTACATGCTAGAAAGATGATTTCCCCCTCTCTAGTGACAAAGATGGTCATTTATGCCACCACTAGCTATGGTGCCCTATCATTCATGGGGTGTAGCTGCCACATCGAGCTCGCTTGACCTTGAGGCTATATGCGACCCAACCTAGAGCCTTCTTCAATGACAACAAACATATGGAAGACATCCCAAGATCTTTGTCTACATGAACATGGGGGGCGTCACCATGCCTCCCTAGTCTCCTATGACGTTGATGGTTTTCCAGCATCACCTTTTGTATCTACAACACTGGGGATCTCACCACTATTCCTTGGTATCCTATGACGCTGATGGTTTTCCAGCGCCACCTTCTACAACAACAATATCGGGGGCATCACCGTGCCTCCCTAGTCCCATTATGATGTCGATGTTCTTCTAGCGTTGTTTTCTTCATCAACAATGCTAGGGGCAACACCACTCTGCCCCTCGATTCCCTACGATGCTGATAGTTATTCGGCGTTGCCTTCCTCATCAACAACATTGGGGGCATCACTATGCCTCCCTAGTCCCATTACGATGCTGATGGTTATTCGGTGTCGCCTTCCACATCAACAACATTGGGGCCATCACCATGCCTCCCTAGTCCCATTATGATGCTGATGGTTTCTAGCGTCACCTTCTACGTCAACAACACTGGGGGCATCATTGCGCTTCCCTTATTTCCTACAATGCCATTGTTTTTTGGCATAGTCTTCTACACCAACAATACCAGGGGCATCACCATGCCTCCCCGCTCCTCTTGGCACCGATGTTTTTCCAGCGTCACCTTCTACATCAGACAAAATAATGGTGGCACTACACTTCCCCTGCCCCTATGACGTGTATCATCTTCTAGTGTCGCCTTCTATAATGACAACACTAAGATAGAGTAGCACAACACCTTCTTAGTGGTCTACATTGACAATTCTAGGAGCTACATCTCACGCTAATGACATTTTGACATACATGAATTTCACTAGTAGCAACACTTGTGGGCAACTGTGTGCCCCAGTAATCTACAAACACCACTCACCATTGTGCCACTTAGACACCTCTTGATAGAAAGAAAAAAAGAGGGCTTTCGCCTACTAGGTTTCAACTTAGTTCAAAGGACGCCTTTTGATTTTGTACATATATCGGCTCAACCTGCTTCCGTGGGTGCCCTTCTTGCTCAAGTTAATGATGAAGGAAAAGAGGTGGCATGTTACTACTTTAGCCGCACAATGATGGGGTCTAAATGTAATTATTGAGAAACTATCTCTAGCTCTCATGTATGCCCTAAAGAAATTACAGCATTATTTACTATCTCATGAGGTCCAACTTGTTGCAAGAGTGGACCTTGTTAAGTATGTCCTTAACAACCAGTCCTCACTAGAAGGATATGCAAGTGGGCCTTACTCATGATGGAGTACAATATAACTTACATACCACAAAAAGCCATCAAAGGCCAAGCTTTGGCAGATTTCCTCGCTGCACATCCAATCCCGGATAACTCCCCTTTAGTCACGGACCTCCCAGACGAAGAAGTGTTTGAAGTCGATATAGAGGCCCCTTGGGAGCTATACTTTGATGGAGCATCCCGCACTGAATATGGCCCTGATAAGAGGCCAAAGAGGAGAGCAAGTGCGGGGATAGTCTTCAAAACCCCTCGTGGAGATATAATGCACCACTCGTTCTCTCTTCTTAAAGAGGAATGCTCAAACAACGAGGCGGAATATGAGTCTCTCATTTTTGGGCTATTACTAGCCCTCTCTATGGACATTCGTGTTCTACACGCATATGGGGACTCCCAACTCATTGTGAGGCAAATCAATGGCATATATGAGGTTCGTAAGCCTGAATTAAAGCTGTATCATGAGGTCGCATGCAAACTCATGGCCAAATTTGAGCATGTTCAAATTAGTCATGTCCCTCGAACTAGAAATGCATCTGCTGATGCTTTGGCCAAACTTGCGGCTTCCTTGGCTCTTCCTGACGGGGAAGCAGAAGTGAAAGTAGAAGAAAGATGGCTCCTCCCGGCGGTATTTGACCTCATCCCCGAAAATGGTGATGTGAATATTGTGACTACAAACAATGTTCATGACCAAGATTGGCGCAAACCATTCATCGACTATTTCAAACATGGGACACTTCCGAGTGACCCTGTCAAACGGCGCCAGTTTCAGCGACGTGTTCCATCATACATTTTCAAGGTAGGTGTATTGTACAGGCGTTCCTTTGGCCATGAGCTGCCCCTCTGATGCCTTTCTCGAGAAGAGGCTGATAAAGCCCTTAAAGAGGTTCATTCTGGAGTGTGTGGTGGACATCAAAGTGGGCCAAAGATGTATCATAGCATCAAACTCATGGGATGTTACAGGCCAGGAATGATGGCTGATTGTATTGACACAGCGCGGTCTTGTCATGACTGCCAAATACACGGGGATTTCAAGCACCAGCCCCCACTTCCTCTCCACCCCACTATACCTTTATGACCATTTGATGCCTGGGGCATTGATGTGATTGGCATGATTGAGCCACCATCCCCACGGGGCCATCGCTTCATTTTAGTGGCCACCGATTATTTTTCAAGATGGGCTGAAGCAATTCCACTAAGAAAGGTCAAGTCTGATAATGTCATCAACTTCCTCAAACGACACATCATTTACCGTTTTGGCATACCGCGCCGAATAATGTCCGATAATGGAAAGGCCTTTACATCCACTAAAATAGCAAGATTTGCAAGCAAATACAAGATTGAGTGGAATTGTTCCACTAGCTATTACCCTCAAGCCAATGGCCTAGCGGAGGCCTTTAATAAAACGCTTGGCGGGATTTTAAAGAAAATAGTCACAAAACACAAGCGAGATTGGCATGACCGCTTGTTTGAAGCCTTGTGGGCGTATCGTGTCACTGTCCGAACGCCTACCCAATCAACCCCATATTCTCTGGTATTTGGCACAGAAGTTGTATTACCACTCGAGGTGGAGCTTCCGGCACTATGAGTTGCCATCCATGATGAACTTACCCAAGATGAGCAAGTTCGCCTTCGATTCCAAGAGCTCGACACACTTGAAGAGCGCCGCCTCAATGCTTTACAGAACCTCGAGTTCTATCGCCGAAATATGGCACGAGCATACGACAAACTTATCAAACCACGAGTCTTCAAGAAAGGAGACCTGGTGCTAGCGCTCCGACGACCCATTATTATGACCAATAGCAAAGGGAAATTTGACCCGAAGTGGGAAGGGCCCTATGCCATAGAGCAAGTCTATGATGGCGGTGCCTACCAATTGATTGATCATACAGGAGTTTGGCCAATGCCTCCTATCAATGGCCGATATCTTAAAAAATATTTTCTTTAAAAAAAATTTAAAAAAAATGGCAGGCCAAGGAATGTTGTATTCCTCCTTTGTTAAATCAAATGAAAGGTGGGGATATAGCTCCTTAGTTTTTTTCTCTCTTTTTCAAAAAAAGGGGTGTCAAACGCCCATACAAAAAGGCTTCCCCCAACATCGTTAAGCTGGTGACTTAAGATTTGTCCACCTGAGAGCTCATCAACAGGCGATATCCTCAAAACACAATGCACAAAGGCACATGCTAAGTGTGTGGGACCGAACAATGAAGACTGATTTGACTTCGATCTAAAGCTGTCCAAGTTTGTATACCCCGTACGACCTCTCGCTTCATCTGGCGGAGACATCCACATATGGGGAAAACTATAGGAACAAGAGCATGAGAGGGCTACCTACCCCAACAAAAGTTGAGGTGCAGTGTGCAGCTTCTTGCCACCCCAACATTTCAACAAGGGACTTAAAAAATGATGCCCGCGAGGTCTAGTTTCACAAAGAGTGGAAGGTGGGATCTCGAAAGTCTTGAAGGGTAGTTTCCAAGAAAGTCTCAAAATCTCAAATCAAAGCGTCCAAGCAAATCAATGGACAAGTAAAAAAAATCTGTGATTCAAGCTCAAGTCAAAGGAACACCCCGGTTGTGCTGGAGAGTGACCACCTTCCACCACCCTCGCAGAAAAGTGAGGCATCTCCAAGCCATATACACCCATAAAACCATTCTATCTCAGCCATACCCAATGTCTCTCGAGGAGTACCAGGTCAACAACTTGTTCTAGCTGAAGTGACAGATTGAAGAAGTTTCCATGGTTTCGGGAACGTCCACTAAACATGTTGTCCTTAATTACGAACACAGGCAAGGACATCATGCACATCATCCCTGAGGTTGAGTTCTCTTGTGGACTTGTTAGCAGCACCACATAGCTTGATGACCAAAGGGAAGCCAACATTTTTTTTAAAAAAAATCCTCCCTCAGTCCAACTACGAAGCCTGACAAAAAAAAAGTTCCTTCCTATATTCCTTCAAAAGCATAAGTCAAAAGGATTGCATATTTATCGGGAGCAGTGAAGCATACCATAGCGGTTCCTGTGGATCTGTGAAACCCTTCGATTCTATCACTAGGCGCCATAGCAGCTAATTGGTCGTGGTAGAATTGATAAACCTCATTAATTGGGAGCAGTGAAGCATACCATAGCGGTTCCTGCGGATCTGTGAAACCCTTCAACTCTATTGGCTGGCGCTGTAACAGTTCAAAGAGCCGCAATAGAATTGATAAACTCCCCTTGTGAAGTGGCATGGGCATTCTCTACCGAGCAAGGAAGATCGTAGGTAATTTTATTGGCTAGCGCCGTGACAGCTTAACGGCCGCAATAGAACATGTATGATAGCTTTAAACCATAGTATGGACTTTCGCTATGGTTACATGATACTCTCCGTATACTTGCCGCTGTGATATGGACTTGCGTCACAGAGGTCGGACTAGTATATGGTGCACGGCATGTGATGAGATACAGGCTCGATCTTCCGAGAGGTAACCGGTAAGTTCGACTTGTGGAGATCTCGACGTTGGCGATCCGGCTTCAAATCAGACACGATTCGAACCCTGCAACCGTTACACCACTGCTCCGTTGGTTATCAACCAAGCACAACTTGATTAACCTCGCCAAAAAGGCTTTTCCTGCAAGCGAATCGAAGAACACAAGCAAGAAGGTAAAACACGCAATCTGAAATTGTAAATATGAATGATGCGAATATCAATTGAGGGTTCAAGAACTCGGTTCCAAAGGACTAATCGACACAGTGGAGGAGATCAAGAACAGGGGCCCTGGATCACTGTAAAAGGATTTATCACCACAGTTACAATGAACGATTCAGTTTCTCGATGAAAAACTAAACTCTAAACAAAACCCAATTGTCTAGCAACGGCGGCGGCTGTTTTTATAGTCTAAGACTCAACCTAGGGTTGACGACGGCCAGGGATTGGGCGCCCACAACTTGGGCTTAAGGCCCGACACGATACATGGCCAAGTTGGCCCAAATAGGTGACGCAACATCTTGTCGTGGTCACACAGAATGTTTCACGGACCTTCTGGAGCTGGGACCAGATCCAAAATGACGGCGTCGTCGTTCCCTTTCCAACGCATCCAAGAACGCCCCGTTTCGATGTCGTATGAGAGAGTTATGACCAAAACAGTGACGACGTGTCTGCTGAATCCGAGGGTGACGTGGTAGCTGAGTTGGGGACGAATTGCAACTTGGAGAAGACCATAGCGTCGGTGTATCCAGCGTGGCGATGTCCTCATCAGCATGGTCTTTCGCCGTACAAGAGATAATCCTTAATGGCTTATGAATATGAGGCAAAGACGTTGCCTCCTTTTATGACTGCGTGTGATATGGACTTGCGTCATACACGGTTATGTTTACATGGGGTATGGTCTTCCACCTCATTGTTCCCTTTTATTCCTACACGAGTGATATGGTTACGCCACATGTGTAGACGAGTAATAAGTTGTAAAGGCGCAAGAGCGTCAAAAGAAAAAAAAAAGGGAGATCAGGAGAGGACGTTTTATTTCCCTTTCTCCCGTGGGTCAAGCGCAACGTGCTGTAAAAAAAAAGGGCCTTGATCATTTACATTCTAAAAAAAAAGGCCCTGGTAAGTTATCTCAAAGTGAATACCACGTGCTTGCTGAGGGATGCAGTATTGCGCCTCTTGTTGTCTTCCAGGTGCTAGACAGTCTACAAGTTTCATATGGCAACAACCTAGCAGCTCCGTCCAGCGGGCGCTGCATCAACGCCTTAACTACTTTGGCAGCTCGGCATTTCGCTCGGGCGTGTCACTTCAATGGCGAGGGGAATCAACCATTTATGTTGCTCACCAACAGCCTCAACTACGACGAGCGCAGAGGCCAAGCAGCAGCAGACCTCCTCCAACTCGGATGCGTCCTGTTCCTGTGCTGATCATATGGCGGCTCGGCAAGCTCAGCCCCACGACTTTCGTTTCTCCTGCAGCTGCAGGCGCTGGCGAAATTCGGTGCGGTAAACTCTAGGTAACCATCTGCACCTACTTTGCGGCAACAGTTCACATGGTCGCATCACATATATGCATCAGTACGGTGAACTAAAGAAGCTAGCTAATTAATAACGTGTATGACACGTACGTGTGCGATCAAACATTTATAAACAAATAGAACGGAGCACAGATGGTGCCCTATATTCATGTAAAGTTCATGATTGAATTCAGCTTTGAAAAAAAAAGTCATCAAAATCCAAGGCTGCAGGAACCGGCAATGTTTGGTGCGGCAACTCTTGACGACCATCCGGCATCTACACCTACTCTACGGCAATAGTTCACGAGGTGGCATCAAGTATATGCACCAGTACCATGAGCAAAATAAAGATCATGAACTGAATTCAAATTTGATAAAAGTCATCAAATCCAAGGCTGTAGTTAGCTTTGCCACGCCATCTCAGTCAAATTGTTTTCACCAAGTTGAGTTCGAATTTGCTCCGCAATTCAAACTCAACTTGGTGGGGGGCATTTGTTTGACGAGATTTTGTCGGCGCGGGTGGGGGTGATGGCTCGTCGGCGCCTTTAAAAAATTATTTTGCTATTATTTTGGGTTTTTTTCGATTTACATTTTGCCGAGGGTTTTTCTTTGCCGAGAGTTTTTTTTTTTTGCCCTCGGCAAAGGCTTTACCGTGTGCCCGATAAAGGGTCCTCGGCAAAGACCTCTTCGCCGACTCAAAATTTCCCGAGGGCTAGCCTGAGGCCCTCGGCAAAGAAGCCGAGTCCAATAGTGCAACCTAAAATGCTTCCAAAATAAAGTGCTTGTTTGACGAGATTTTGTACAATATTTTTTATATATGTACATCATTTATTTATGCGGTTAAGAAACAAGAAGAATGGAAGCAGTGATGCTCCTCTTGTATTCTCATGCATTGCGTATGTGCATATGTACACATGCTAGAGGAAGGAGGTAACAGTTAACTTGCCAGCTAATCTGTACTTTCACGTACTACACGGCCATGCATGTCAATTGGTTGTGTGTGGCTGATGAGGCTCACTTGATGGCCTGATGCCTTGATCTCACATATACATGAGACGAGGAAAACAAGAAGCTAGCAAGTATACGTGCTACAGGTCCATGCATACACGTAGGGATGCTCGCAACATGCAAATAAGAGAAGCTAACAGGTGCAGTTATAATGTGTATGTGCGTCTAAATGTGTATGTGCGTCTGAATATTTCCGGAACTGGCTGTAGAGTTTGTACTTACGCCGGTCCGTGTCACGTATTTTTATACGCCAGTTGAGTCTACTACACACCGGCGCAACGGGTTTAGCTGGATCTTTGGCCAGATGCACGTACAACACGGCGCGACTCGTCGAGTAGCCCAGAATATTCTAGAAGGTCTGGCCTTTGGTGTATAATACGGCAGATACATATGTTGATCGCCCGGCAGCGTACACATACGTGTATGACCAAATATACATATGCATATTGGGCCTGTTTCACGACATGCAATGGAACTCCATCTTGCTGGGTCCACATGTCATGGATTGCATGGGAGGGATTCCAATTGATGTCAGCGTCAGATGAACACAATCACCGTATACATGTGCTACTTACAAATATCTAAGCCTTCTAGAAGCAGTATTGCAAGAGATAATTCCTGCAAGAGGATAAGATCGTGCTTTCCTTTGCGTACAAGGAAGCCGCGGGTATCTCGCGCTCCTCAACGGACTCCTGGCGGCGCGTGCGTGCAGCTCAGCAGGCCCGACGCAACCCTAGCTGCTGCCTTTATAAAGAGACTTGAGGTCTTCACGCTGGGAGGACATTCATCTCCACACCATCGTCGCTAGCTGCACACGCACTCCATCACAACGCATCGCCGCCAGGCTGCGCACAGCACACACGCAAGCACCAACGCGCCGCCGCTCTGCCGTATGCAGGCCGCTGCCTGGCACACATACCGCGCGCGTCGTCGTCTCTCTCGCCATCGGCTTGTCAACCGCGTCTCCGGCGAGCCAAACATCTACAGCGAGCACTTCGTTTTCCCGGCGAGCTCGTCAGCATCGTCTCCGGCGAGCCGCACGTCGTCGACTCCCGCACCGCCAGCGTCAATCACCAACGTCGCCATGGCTGCCCACTTTGAATGTGAAGTTCTTTACACATTTCAATGATCCATGTTTAATCTAGTCGCATAGTTATGGCCCAGGCACACATGCATCACTCGCAATCTCGGCACGGACGACGACGGCATGTTGCACCAGGTGCTAGATTTGGTACGGCGAGGTCTGCGGCCATCTCGGCGACGACGGCCACCATCTACTGCAAGTCAGCGGCAACATCGGCGACAAACACGCTACATGTGTCGTACTGCGGCCCGACGGCCCAACGGCGAAGGCGTACATGCTGCGGCTCGGCAGCACGGCACATCCACGACGACCACAGCAGCCCGGTGTGGCAACCCGGCGAACATGCAGTTTCGGGCATCTACAGCAGTGGCGTACACGCGAATCGCTGTGATGATCATGGCCGTGGCGAATACTGCTCGACAAGGCTCTAGTCAACAGTGACTCCGGCGATTGCCGGAGCGGCAAACACGGCCACCGCGGCTGCGGAGCGGCATGGCCCGGCAACCCCATTTTGCCTTAGCAAGCCGGGCCTTGTTGGCCCAGGAACACCACTAATGTACAAGCGTATACATGTGCAATATATACGGCAAGAAAGAAAATAAAATAAAGGCTACAGTACCATGCAAGCATGTGTGTGCAAACTGCATCCATAGCAGTGGCGTACGTGTGCATGATGATCTGCGGCCGTGCCCAGTACGGCGCTCTTCGGCTCGACAAAGCGCCAGTCAACAGTGAGTCGGGCGATGGCCGGAACAGCAAGCATAGCCACCGCGGCGGCGGAGCCCGACGACGGCCCACATTGCAAGCCTTCGGCAGCAGCCCAGAAATGCGTGTACATGTACTCATGTGAGATACGGCAAGAAAGCAACTGAAATAAAGGCTACAGTACCATGCAAGCTTGTGTGTGTTGCAATTATGCGTGTACAAGAAAGCAAGAAGAGGCTAGCTGATAAGTTATGAATCAGCCCAATAACATTGCGGCCAAGTACATGGCACATACAGCCTGATAATGTTGGGAACCCGATATGTTGCTACGCAAAGTATCCTTCAATAATTCTAAGTCATGACAAAGCGCTTAAGTACACGCGTGCTACATAAATTGGCAGCCAACTAAGTGTCATGCCAATAATCTCAGAAATTAACGCAAGGAGAAATCTCCTAAGTACTAGATGAGCACAAGTCTCACGTTTACCACCACCCATATTTCCGCACTGTCAAGGCCGGTGAACCATGTGAAGTCATTTTCTTCCCCTGACCGACGAGGCTGGGACGTTTCCTTTCCGCGACCGACGAGGCCGGAATTATTTGTTCGTGACCGACGAGGCCGAACACTTGACTTCATTATGCGATCCGCACGACGAGGCCGGATACCTTTGCTAGAGGCCAACGAGGCTCTAGCACTTCACCATTTTTATTCATTTGTGGTTATGCATATACTTGGAGATAACTCTGATTCATTTGGAGACGATAATGATGACCATCAGCATAGCTTAATCGGAGGTGTTCCACGGCCCAACGCCGCGGATGTAATTAACTGGAGGCCTCTAGAGGCCCCAGAACCAGAAGCCACACAATCCTCTGATTGTCAGACGGAGCTCGGCGCAAATTTATATTAAAGTGGGAAATTGTACTTTGTAATTCTCAAATGAATGAATAAAGTGATGTTTCCCTGAACTTTTGTTCCTTGTGTTTTATTGCACATTTACTTAATTGCGTATACGAATGTATACTGGCACGCCTGCACATATTTAGTACTAAGTAGTACTGTAGTACGATCCGCGAAACACAGAGAGATCCCCTTAGTGATTTTTCTAGCGAAACAGTCAATAGCTAACCAAAATTAAACCTACATTTAAAGGTGTATTTGTAATTGTTTAAAACTGTTTTGCACTTCTTTTCCTACTTAATCGATGATATGCAGCTACCTTGAGCATTCAAGAAAATCACCTATATTTTGATGTTATAAAATGCAGGGTTACTGATATATAAAGCCTGGATAGTGAAGCTAGAGGTCATGATGGTAGTGACTGAACAACCCAAATTGCGAGGACGCTTTTGTCAGCAAAACATACACACGCAAGAAGCCTAAGTCCACAACAGCCTAAGTGCAGAACAACAAATGGCTAGCTGGCGCCTAGATTGGTGCCAATTAATTTGTTAAATCTTTCCTAGTTTGTTGCATGTAGGAAAGATGAGAGTGATTGTTGGGAGTGTTTAGCCTTGATGGCTATTTACTTGTAGCCCGTCTAGGCTTAGGGTTCAAGCAAGAAGTTAGTTCTTATAATCAGAGCATCCTATGGAGGGCGATCAGGCTCACAACCTTGCCATTGTTCCAAGTCTAGCCAGATTCATCCAACATTCCAACCATAACATCTTTGGTATTAGCCTAGTGATTGTGCCACCTGATCACGGGCGATTCCATCACCCTAGCCGACCTCAAGGCCGCCATGGACACTATCCTCGCAGATCTCTTCACCGTCAAGAATAAGATGACCATGATGAAGGGAGACCAGAGCCACCTCTCCGTAGTTGTCAATCGGCTGCAATCCGAGAAGCTCGAATTCGGTGGCTCCCACAGTGGTGAAGACATGGAGAAGCTTGCGCCGGAGCCATTGCTTCCACCCCAACACCAACAAAAGCGTCCACAACACTCCCCCTCCTAGAGAAACAGCTCGTCCTCAAGCTAGAACTTTAGATGCGCCTATTTGAAGGTGTCCAATGCTTCCCAGGTTGCTTCTAGCAGCTGAGTGGCCCACCCACTGCAGCAGAAGCTCCCAACCACCATGGTTGAGGCGAGTGTGGACGATGGATTTCGGTGTTGGCACCACACGGCCTCGTGATAAGGTTGGAAGAGGCACCAACGTCGTTGGTGGTGTCCCTACAAAAGGCTTGAGGAAGACCACATGGAAGACATCATGAATCTTCGCCTTGTGGTGCAGCTGAAGACGATATGTCACCGAGCCAACCCGCTCAATGACCTGATGTCATGACCCAATGGTCATTCCAAATAAAACTTTTCAGACTCACACTGAATACCCTAAGACTCACCAACCAGTCTCTGAATTTTGGCTCAAGCTCCTGAAGAACCTTATCCTAAGTTGTTTGCTGACCTTGCACAACCCCTCAATGCTGAAGAACAAGTCTTATCCCTTTTCCCAGAGGATCAATCTTGTTCTCTATTAGGGCAAGGACTCTAAATTCGCTAACCAACCCTATCGGTTTCCCCTAATTGACCTAAGTCAAATAGGGTCAACCCTAGTCAACTCCTTAGATAATCCGACAAGGACTCTCTAAGATCATCACTCCCGAAGTGTTCTCTAACTCTCCGAAGACCTATATCAACTCTCTGACTGTGGATGAAAGTCATTAGATCAAACCCTTCTCTCTAACAAGTTTCCAAAATTTCAGTGATCTATCGGACCGTGCGTTGGTCCTACGCACTGTCCGCCAAATCACTTATTCAATAGAATAAGTTTGGATGAGATGTACTTCTCTCCCTTATTTTGGACCCACATGTCAGCACGACTTGGAGCTCAACGCCAGCAGAACTGCCTCCACTCACTCACTCACTCATTCCCTACTCTCCCTCTATCTCTCCTCAAGTGAAGAACAAGGATGGACTAGAGAGAGAAAGGAAGAAAGAAGAAGAGAAGGAAGAGAAAGAAAAGAAGAAGATCAAGACCAGCCCATGCATCCTCATCTCAAGATGAAGGTGGAGATCTTCATCCCCATCTCCATTCTTGGGTGAGCTCAAAAAATCCCCATTCCCTTTTCTTGGAATCATCTCTTAAACCTAACTCTTGATTTCTCCATGCATGGATGCAAGATGAAGATTTCTAGTTGCTCCATCATCTCAAATGTAATCCCAATGCCATCTCTAGCTCTATCATCTCATGCATCTATCTAATTTCTCTCTAATGGAATTTTCTATAATTTTTGCAAGAAAATGATGAGAAGGCCGATTTTTATAAGCAAACTCATTTCCAAAATACTTGCATCAAAAACTATTTTTTAAATTAAACTAGATGAACATGATGATTATGATGGATTATGAATGATAATTGAATATTCATTGTGGAGAGATCTCATGGAATGTGATGATAAATTAGGGTGGACCTTGCTCTCTCTACATACGACCATGAATATATAAGTACTAACCCCTCTCACTCATTATGTGTGCTATATAAAACTTTGTCGACCATGAACTCATTTGGGACGAGCCGAGTCTAGTACCCATGAAGTTGGTATATATACTCCCTATGGTAAGTGAGGAGATCTTTGGGTGGTGAATCCTATTCAAGTGTCGATGAAGTACACCTAGATGCATATATTAGCGCACGTGAAAAGATGTGGATGTATATAATATACGAAAATTTAGAAAGCCCGGTATCTTGACCATAAGTCACATCAATGGAAGTGTGATGGAAAATTAATCAAGGTAATCATGGGTAAACTAATACAAACCTGTGCAAGGTTAAATCATGAATTCACATCATGTCTCTTGGAATGGAGGCTACGGGAGCCTATAGAAGGCTCTGTCTCACTATATGGGTGGTAGTAGATTTGTTAAGCTATTTTCTAAATATACAACTAAATACATTTTGAAGATATATACAATAGCGCCACACAAAAGAGAAAAACTTTGAATATGCATGCAAAAACATATGGAATAATTACTAGTAGCCTAATTTTAGAGAGAGATTACAGAGTATGTGTATGGATTTGAATTGTCCATCATAATGAGCATCCTCTAGTAGAACGCAACGCTTAGATCACCGGATGGCAAATACTTGGTTTCATCAAGTCCTTAAGGCGATGAACTTGCTGAAAGACCTGATTTTCCTTGCTAAAGATGCATGATAATCTGGCAAAGACAAGGACATCATTGGACAACCATGGACGCAGGAAGTACTGTTTGAGGACAATGGTAGCGGCGGCCCCTTTTTGTTTTCAATCCAGTTCACGAATGAGGCCTACAGCTGGGCAGGCGCGTGCAGAATCCAAGAGCTCAAGAACTCACTGGTCTCACTTGTCCATGGGTGCTGCACCTTCTTGATCCGACTTAAATGTTTCTGATTTTTTCCATCTCCGTCTCTCCGACTGAAGGTATGGGCGGCCATGGGGTCTTCTCGGCCTGAAGGTATGCGCTTGCATGCTTGGAATTCCACAGTGTTGGGTGAAAAGTTCAGGTTGGATGACACAATTCACACAATCATCAGAAAAATTTCAGACAAGACAAAATTGCGTGCAAAGTTGTATTCATTTCATGTCCCGTACCATACATGTCAGAGGGGGTATTTATAGGGTCCTAGTATTTGTATTTTACATAAAATGACTATTTTACCCCTGACCTAAATGCTTACGACCCTTCATCTGTGTAAGGACGAAGTAGTCATTTCTTCCTGATTCAGTCTTCTTTTTTACGTTTGATCTTCTTTCCTTCAATGAACTTGTTCTCTTCAGATCATTTCTTGCTCTCCATCTACTTCTCTGTCCAGCGAAGTTGATTTCTTGACGACGAAGTCGATAGGTGAAGTCGTGTTCTTGACGACGAAGTCAATAGGTGAAGTTGAATTCTTGACGACGAAGTTGATAAGCGAAGTCGAATTCTTGACGACGAAGTTGATAAGCGAAGTCGAATTCTTGACGACGAAGTCGATAGGCGAAGTTGAATTCTTGACGACAAAGTTGATAAGCGAAGTCGAATTCTTGACGACGAAGCTGATAAGCGAAGTCGAATTCTTGACGACGAAGTCGATAGGCGAAGTTGAATTCTTGACGACGAAGTTGATAAGCGAAGTCGAATTCTTGACGACGAAGTCAATAGGCGAAGTTGAATTCTTGACGACGAATTCAAAATACATCCTTCTCTATACTTTTCCCTGTAAGTGAATTTCATTAGGATACTTTTATATTTTTCATACTACAAAGTTTGGGCTTGAGTTTTTTTGGACGAAGTTAATTCCCCCAACAGTAGCCCCTCACGAATGAAGACCTACTCCAAAGGTCTGAAATACATAAATTTTGAATTTTAAAGCGAAGTCACAAAAAACACCGTCCCGAACTTTGGAGTTGGCCGCTTATGACCGTTATGCTATGAACAATGTTTTTTAACGGTTGATGGAAAAAGTGTCATCAAATATTTTGAATGTTGTAGTTTTAAGCAAGCTCGTGGTGATAAACAGATAGCTCCTGCTTCAAAAAATAAGTGGGTTGAAAATTGGTATCGCTATTGGTTTTACCATAAAGTTCCTTTGGTCGAGGAGAAGAATCAAGTTAACAGAGTTGTTAAAAGATATCCTTTGGCTGCAAGGATGCACAAGAACAATTTTGACTGTAAACCTAAATTTCAAAGTTCGAAAAGTTCTAAATCTTGTGAGAAGTTTATGAGCTTGCTGCAAGTATGCAAAGTGCCCGAGATTTTTGCGAAGAGTATATTGCTGCTCGGATTTGGCCTTTAAAGAAAGGTTGGGGCTTTGTTTGATTTCATGAAAAGGTAGTCAGAGGAAAAACTTATATCTTTCCAGATAATGAAGTTTTTCATCCAAAGAAGTATACTGAAGACAAAGAATTTGTTTCTGCTGTTGAGATTC
Organism: Saccharum spontaneum; assembly: GCA_022457205.1. Classification (NCBI taxonomy): domain Eukaryota; kingdom Viridiplantae; phylum Streptophyta; class Magnoliopsida; order Poales; family Poaceae; genus Saccharum; species Saccharum spontaneum. The sequence goes on from CM039611.1 coordinate 15,593,565, forward strand.
TTGGGAAATTTTTGAAGAAAGAGAAAGATCTGATGGATAAAATCCTTGGCTCAGATTATAAGAGATTGAATAGAGTTTTTGATATTACTCAAATAGAATATGGTGAAAGGTCAGCTCCGGCTTATGCTAGAAGTGCGAAGCCTAGTGTTGATAATGTTACTAGAAAAAAGAGAGGTGGGGCTCCGCTTACTAAAAAAGGTTTAAAGAAGAAAACGAAGACTGCTGGATTTTCTGATTCTGATGTGTCAGAAAATTTTGTTGATGAAGCTTTAAAGAAAATGTCTTGTGATGATGAGGTGAGAATGTTTAGTTTAGTTTTTGATTCCAGTGGGTTGACTCCTCCTATGTTGACTCCACTTGATGAATATTTTTAGAATTTGATGGCCAATATTTCCCATGGTGGTGTTGCTGAAGATATTTTGACTTCGTCACAACTAAATGTTGGCGAAGATACTTTTCCTGATCCTATTAATCTGTCTACTTTTCCGGTGACTGTGGTTGCCGCTGTTGTTGGGTCACAAGAAGAAGGTGAGGTGTTGGCTTCGCTGGAAACTGCTGGGCCATCCTCTCAAAGGTTTTCTGTTGAAACTCTTAGGGATGTTGTGACTTCGTCTGGTGGAGGTGTTAACTTGGGTGGTGAAGTTACAGAAAATGTATCCCAAGTTGTGTTAGAAAATGTTGTGGGAGTAGAGCAAGATGCTACAGTTGATGCTTCTAAAGTTGCTGTGCCTAGTGCGAAGTCACAAAAAATTAAGGGTACTATAACTTTTGCCCTTGATTTTGATGAATCTGATGATGAAGTCCATGACGAGGAGGCTGAAAATAACCGTGCTTCTCGTCTTTCTGAATCTACTATTAATGTGAATACTGGTGAGAGAGTGTCTTTTCAGTTGGAGAAGGGTGTTTCTACTGGTGATTTTTATTTTTATTACTTCGCGTATTTTTGTTTTATCTTTTAATTAATTTAATTAAAATTTTTTGTCTTCGCGGAGAATTTTTTTTCTGATTCTTCTTCCCAAAAGGAGACGACTGTTGATGTTGGAAAGATGAAAGAAGTTTCCCAGGAACCTGCGACTCCAGCTGAAGTTTTGGAAACTGGTCCTGATTGTGTAAATCTTGAAGCTTATAAACTTTGTATGGAATACTGCCAGGCTCAAGGTGTGAACTTAGATACTTTCAAATTTGTTGGGATTGGTTTGGACAAACTTCGTATTATGCCGAAGAAACCAGAATTAAAGTTGTCAAAGTGCATTGATGATACCTTCACAATTCCTGATGCAGAGGCCGAACTTGTTGGAAAATCTTCGCTTGAGTTGGCAGATGCCAGTGTTTCCATGATTTACAAGGTTCAATCATTTTGACTGTTATCTTTATTGCATAAATTTTATTTAGATTTGTTATTTTGATTTGTAATATATTTTTGACTTCGTATGTAGAATGCACTTTTGCAAAGGAGTTTGCATAAATCGATTGAGGATGATGCAAAAAATGCAGCACTTCGTGAAAAAAGTTTGGTTGAAGAGATTAATTCTTTGAAATCTCGACTTGCTGCTAAGGAGAAAGAGAGGATAGAAATAGTTGAAACTCTTCATAATATGGAGTCTAGATGTATTTCTGTCGGAGCTAAACTTGAAGCGAAGATTGAAGATTGCGATAATTTGAAGAAAGATCTTGAAAAAGGTTTGAGAGAAGAGAATTATCTTGAGAAAAATCTCTTGAAAAGGATCAGAATTTTCATAATAAGTGCAATCGCTTGTGGGAACTTTGCAAAAATTGCTATGATAAATTTGGTGCGAAGCCAGAAGATCCTTGTTAGGAGCTTGGAGAATTCGATCCGTTCTTTGCTTGGCTTTGCCACCAATATGAAGATCTGCCCACTGTTTTATAGACTTCTGCTGATTTGAGTTGCATGTATTCAAGTCGTGCAATTTTTCATTTGATGAAGGAGGCTAATGATCCTTTGTATGAGAAACTGTATGACCAAAGTTATAGGTTTCTGTCAGTGAAATCTCTTAATCAAGTTTCTTCTCGTACTCAAATGCTTTGCAAGAAGTATTTTCATGAATACTGGAATCAAGGTGGAAGGGAGCATGCATTTATGAAAGCTAAGCAAAAAATGGAAAAAGTATGTTATCTATATGTGATTTTGATTCGTTGTTTTTTCCTTGTGTTTTTTCTTATCTGTTGTTTTATTTTGCTTTGTTATAGCAGCTTGAAAGGAGACTTGCTTCTGATGTGGAGGCTGAGAGGAGGCAAGAAAGACTTGAACAAGAGGGCGAGGGATGATGATGCTCGTGATCATGTACATTAGTTTGTCGTAGTTTAGATTTTCGATTCGAGGGGTGAGGTTTTGAAAACTTTTAACGTTTTTGGAAATGTTGAACTTTGGACAGGATGAAGTTGTGGTTATACCCTTGTTAATGTGTAAAGGTAACTTTGTTGCTGAGCCTACCTTATGGTTGGAGTATGCTACTGAAAAGGCAAAATCTTCTTTTGATGTGTTTGTGAAACGTAAGCGAACATAAATTTTGCTGTTTGTGGTTTTTTATATATTTTTCCTGATGGGATGTGCTTGTTTTTAGAATTTGAAACTGAATTCTCTATTGCTGAAAATGAGAGATGTTTGCCTCGTGTTGTTGATTGCAGCAAATTTTCCCAGGTATTTGTGCTTATGTTGTGATGTGGAGACATATGTAAAGCAAATTTAAATGGCATTTTCTTTGTGTGTTTTCAGTCTTCGTGTTTAAGTGCTTCGCCGAGCTATATTTCCGAAGACTATCTTAGTTCGGAGGTGGATCATGTTTTAGATAGAGTTGTTGAAGATTTGATTGATGAAGCAGCAGCTATTGTTGCTTCAGAAAATATTTGATATGTATATTTGTTAACATAATAAAGCATTTTTTATGTGTGTATTTGTATAGACATTTTTGTGTGATATGATTTATTATGTGAAATGAACGATGTCCCCTTACTTTTTAGCAAAGGCAAAGCGCAGATTTTTTATATATTTTTTTTAAGCGAAGGCAACACATAGACTTCATATTTTGTGAAGTCAAATTTTCACCTTAGTAAATTTGAAAACATCATCCCTTACTTCTTTAAGCGAAGGCCGCGTGCAATCATCGTCATCACAGTCACAGCCGGTCAGGCTCACGTGTGGTCGGTGGTCCTGTACTCAGTACTCCTGTCAGCTGAGCTTCGTTCGTCGCCATTCAGGTCCAGGTCAGCCTCAACGGTAAACAGTAAGCCCCGCGTACCGACCCATGCCCCACGGCACGTTTTCTGCAGCACGTACGTCCCAAATCACAGTGGTAGAGATAAGGGCACTCACAGTAACGTAAAAAGCATGGTAGTTTCTATTGTCATTAATTGCATAAACCGTAAAAATTATGATAGAGAATAATCACTTTACGGAACAAGTAGAAACTACTTTCATTTCAGAGAATCATTTCACGGAATCAGCCGACAACCATCTCTTGCCAAACAGGCCTGTGCATTTGGAGGGATTCCTGGATTCCACGGAACCACACAAGAAAAATCATTACACCGGCCTTGTCGTGGCTCCATCTTGATCATGAAGGTCATTGATATGATTAATCCTGTTACTGGATCTTTGGGATGAGTAGCTAGTAATAAATAATTTTTGGGAGGAAGATGCTAAAATTATTTTATCAATGCCACTCTATGATGATATGGATGATTTTCAGGCCTGTCATCCTGATCCAAAGGGTCTATTTTCGGTCAAATCGGCTTATGCCTTGGGTATCAAATTAGGGATCAAGATAATGGGCTGATGCCTCACCCTCATCTGGGCCTGGCAGAAGCTTTGATTGGAAAAGGATATGGAAGTTGAATGTTGCAAATAAGGTGAAAGTTTTTGTTTAGCAGCTAGCCCACAATGCCCTGCAAGTTAAAATTAATATTGCTAGGAGAGGTGTGAATCGAGATACACTATGTCATTTGTGCCAAAGATTTGATGAAGATCTTGTTCACTTGTTTTTCCAATGCAAAGAAGTGCGATTATGTTGGCCTCTCAAACTCCTACCCACACGGCCACAGTGCCACATCCGCCGATACCGATAAAACCTCACCAGTCACCACCCCAGCTCCCAAGCAAAGGCAGCTCACGAGGCCACACAGAACGGGAAGCTTCGGTGCATGGGCACCTTCCTCGCGCCATTCCCGTCTCCCCAGCCCGTCTTTCCCACGTACAGCAGACACCGAGTTCTCCTCCACCGCGGTTTCTGCCGACGCCGAGTGCTCCCCCACCTTCCTCGCCTCTCCCGACGCAGAATTCTCTTCCTCCATCATCGCCCTCCTCGCCGCCATGGACGACGACGTCGGTGCTGGGTCGTCACAGCCTAATGCGCCCTTCGCAGCTGAAGCTGACGCCGACTCTGCTAATTTCCCGCTCTTATTTGCTGCCAACGAACACGATCACCACCAGGCCGTTGACGCGACGATGATGCCACTGCCGCCGCAGGTTTTTGCTGACCTTTCAGTGAATCCCATTCCCAGCAGTGTGGTTCAAGGATCATTATTCCCGGCCGCGGGCGAAGGCGGGGCCACGGGCAGCACCTCAAGATTGGGCAAGAGATGGCGGCCGCAGACGAGAAGTAGCTCGCAGTCTAACGACGCTCCCGGCGAGAGCAGCGGCGCCCATGCCCATGCGCCAGATAGGGCCAGGGCCAGCCGCCGGGTGTGGGTCCGGACGCGGAGCACCGAGTGGTGGGACCACCTGGACGGGCCGTCGTGCCTAGACGCCGAGTTCCGGCGCGCCTTCCGCATGTCGCGCGCCACGTTCGGCGCTCTCTGCGACGCGCTCGGCGGCGCCGTCGCCAAGGAGGACACCGCGCTGCGGACTGCCATCCCCGTGCGCCAGCGTGTGGCCGTCTGCCTCTGGCGCCTCGCCACGGCGGAGCCCCTCCGCGAGGTCTCCCGCCGCTTCGGCCTCGGCATCTCCACCTGCCACAGCATCGTGCTCCAGGTCTACCACGCCCTGGCCACCGTGCTCAGGCCCACGACCATCACCTGGCCTGAGCCTGACTCCGCCGCGACTGTTGCGACCAGGTTTGAGGCCGCCTACGGGCTCCCTGGCATCATCGGCGCCGTCTACACCACGCGCGTCCCCGTCGTCGTGCCCAAGGCCAACGTCGCCGCGTACTACGACCGCGGCCTCACGGAGCGAAGCCAGAAGGCGTCCTACTCCGTCGCCGTCCAGGTGGTTGCTGACGCCGACGGAGCGTTCACGGACGTCTGGATTGAGCCGGGATCGCTATCTGACGCCGCCGTGCTCGGCAGGTGGGCTCTTTCCGGGCTCCTAGGGGGCCATGGGCAGGAGCAGCGGCTAGTCGGTGGCACGAGCTATCCGCTCGTGAACTGGATGCTCGTGCCGTATGCGCACCAGAACCTGACGTGGACGGAGAACGTGTTCAATGAGCGGGTCGCCGCCGCGCGCGGTGTGGCGCGGGGCGCGGTCAGGCGGCTCAAGGCGCGGTGGCGCTGCTTACAGCGCCGCAGCGAGGTGAAGATTCAGGACCTCCCCAGCATGATCGCTGCCTGCTGCGTGCTGCACAACGTCTGCGAACGCGCCGGCGAGGAGCTCGACCCCGATCTCATGCAGTACGAGCTCGATGACGACGACGGTGATGGCGTCGCTCACGACGCCGCGCCCCCCACACCGGCAGTGCAGGCGGCGCGAGACAGGATCGCGCACGGCCTCCTGCACGGCGGCCACGCTAGTAACTAGCGAGTAGCGACAGGGCATTTCATCATCACTTGTTGCCTTTGTATATACCAGGTTTTCATTATCGGAAATAAAAATTTAGAAATTTATCGAAACCCGCGCATAGAACGGAAATTTCAAAAATTTCGGTGAATCTGGGCCGGTAAAGAAAACCCTAATTAAATTTCCGTAGAGGGAGAAATTCACTAAATTTTTTTACTAGAACCGTCGGTGTATTTAACTAGGTTTTTTTTACTAGAACCACGGACTCCCTCGACGTGGATGGGGGACTCGATCAGTATCCAACGGCGAGCTCGCACACTTGGAAACAGAGGCGAACCGACCCATAGGGCGAGGTAGGGCGACGTCCTACCTCCCCTCCTGTGAGAGCACGAGCAGGAGTATAGTCACAAGAATTCTGGGTCGACTAGGTCAAGGGGACCCTGTTCGTTTCACTAAAATTTGGCTTATGCTGATTTGTTGTGAGAGGAAAACACTGTTCGTTCGTTGAAAAGTACTACTGAAATAGTGTTATAGAACAGGACATATGGGTCGAAGGGGGTATACCCAATGGTATAAGAACCAAATATTTGGTACATGAACCCGAAGCATATGGGTCGATGACCCCGGTACAAAACATGGAGTCTTGTATGTATTGCTGTGGTTAACTTGTTGATTTGGGACCATGGTTGCAAAGAATGTTACATATTATTCATCAGTAAAATAATCTCTTCTCTACACCTCAAAAAGCTATAAAGTAATCATCTACCTGTGATACCAAAAACATATACTATCCGGCCACAAAGACTACAAAGAAAAAAAATTATACCAAATACATATACTATCCGACCAAATATGTACACTATCCGACCACCTTTCCTCCGCACCACAAATCCAAAGTCGTATCAAATACGTACACTATCCAGCCAAATACGTACACTATCCGGCTGCACCGACATTGAAATCTAAAATTGCGCCCACTTCTACGGAGCCCGCATCGGAGCCAATTCTGCACAGTTCATGACTTCGCATCGGAAACGGTCAGCACTCAGCAGCCTCGTCGGGATGGTCGTCAACCTCACATTATTTACAATTCCAAAGACACGTAGGCTAGGATCATCAGTTTAATTATTCAAAAGCCAGCCTCACATTATTTATAATTCCAAAGATATGTACGGGCTGGCCTCATCAGTTTATTTATTCAAAAGGCACGTACGGGTGTACGGGATCATCACAACATCAGGCGCCCCTCCTCCCAATCTCCTAATTGCTACAGAAAATTTCTTTTTTAACACATTCATACTATTTTTTAAAAATAAATACAACACACGCTCATAGTTAAGGTACCATATCATTGTTGTGTTTTTGTACGACGCACGGGCATTTATTTAGTAAAATAAAAGAATAGCTCTCTTCAAAACAAAAAAAGAATAGTTGAGCCCAGTCATGAGCCCGTTATACAAATGGGCTGCAATTTCTGACCCATCCACTCATTTACACCTTGTGATGCCCTATTCGCACTGTAACAATACACCAAAGCAGCAGCCGCCGCCGGTGACTCTCGTTCTCTCCTAGTCTCATCGCCATTCGTCCTCCACACGCGTGGCTGGATACGACTGCGCTGGCTACGACACAAGGAGGTGCGAGGTCCGGTGACGCGCGTGGGGTGACTGGGTGTCTAGGTGGCACTACGCCGGCAGTGACACAAGGAGGCGTGAGGGCTGGCGAGGATCTTGAGCTCGGTTCTCCATCGCCACCGGCGCTGGCGCCGCCACCGCCGCGAGCAGCAACGAATTCCTTCGGGTAACTCTGGCCGCTAGACCCTGTTTTCGTGCTCCTGTCCTGCCCATGCTCCCAGCCTCCCGTGCACTCTTCATCTAGGATTGAGACTCGTCCCTTCTTGAACCACTGCTGTAATTGGGGTGTGACCCATCCGTAAATGGGACGTCGACCCACCTCGTCCCCGTACCTCGATTTGGGTCGACGTATCTAGTACGCGGTTCATGGCTTCGACCCCGAACCCTGTGACCACCGACTGTCAAAGGTTGAAGACGGGGACTACAGGAGCCGTTGTAGGACGACAGCACGAAGAAAAGGAAAGGGGCGGCGGCCAACGAGCGAACTAGACTTTAGGGCGGCCTGGGCCGGACTGTCCCACGTCGGCCATCGAGGGGAACTAGGCTTTATTTAGGCCTTACGTGGCAGACCACACGCCGTACCGTGCATCGCTCGGCACTCACTAAGCCCGAAGGCACACACACACCGTAGGTGGTGGCGGCGATGCCTTCCCCTCCCATCCTCCCGGTCTCACCCTCCGCGCTCCGCCTCTCCCGGCTGGTGGCTGGTGGCCCTGCGTACGTGGCTGCGCCCGGCGCGCGGCAAGAGGAGCCTCCTCGATTGTCAGCTTCATCTCCGCAGCCCACATCGACGACGAGATCGTGCGAACCATAGGTACGTGCGCTGTGCGCATCAACTGCCCCTATAGCCCGGTGGATCTCGCCTCTGCGTGACTCGTGTAAGAACTGCGAATCATGGCTGCTTCCAAGACACGATAGCAATAGATTTTTTTTCTTTTTTTATATCCCAAGCGGAGAACAGGAGGTTACTAATGACCGCGTGTTGCTGTTAGTCGAGTACAGTAACGTAATTACGTTCATTGTCAAGTGCTCTTGTATTAAGGGATCACCAAACTCTGAAACGGCCGTTTGTGTGGAAGTAGATTTTCTGTGCCCAAGCGCTGCACACTGGCAGAAACTAGGCTAAGATACTTCTCTGGTAGCATCTGCACCTCACCTCGATGCTCTTCGTGTTTCAGGAATAAGAGTAAAGTGTATCTCCGGTCCCTAAACTTGCGCCAGTATGTCATCCCGGTCCATAATCTTGTAAAACGCAGATTTAGGTTCCTAATCATAGTTTGGGTCTCATCCCCATCCAATCGGGTCTGCACGCACGTAACCAGCTCGCGATTTGTTTTCACGGAGACCCCCAAGCTGTCTCTCTTATCTATTCTCGGGCACTGCCGTCAGTAAACTGTGTTCGTGGCTGTCAGATCCTGGCATGGATTCAACCATAAATCACAGAACTCCAGAAAAATTCATCTCGAGGAGGAAGGGAAAAGGGAATGTGAAAATGGTGAGTTCTCCTTCTCTGCTCCCTTTGATCGGAGATCCTGACAGCAACATAATAAGTGTCTGAATGATTCACCATTACAGAAGACTAATTTGCATGGCTGAGTTTTTCCATGTTTAACTTTACAAGTTCAGGGCCATAAACAGTTCGAATCTGTAACTTAAGGCAGCTAGGCAGAGCCTTAAACAATGACTACAAAAGAGATTGTCATATCACTTAATGCCTTCCTTGCAAAAGAACAATCTACATTCACATCTCCTGATGCACGTCACCTTCAGCACTGTTCGGCTCCTGCTGAGTTGCACAGGCCTTGCTTCTTCCCTTCCCAGACCTGGCATCCTTTCTTGTAGGTGGCTTCCTCTTCTTTGTTGCTGCTGCTTTGCCTTGTTTGGTGCAGGTTGTCAATGGGACTGATCTGGGGATTGGTTGATTTGTCAAGATGAATCCAGAGTCTGGCAATGGCCCAGTAGGCTGACTTAGCATGCTGGATTGTGTTTCCTGAGACATTCTTATTGTTACCCAATAGATTTAAGTGTGTGCAGTAGAATATATGAATACATGTGCGAGTGATACCTGTGAAAGCATATCATTCAACAAAGTTGTACTTCCTTGTGTCATGTACACCTCAGCATCTCTAGGTCTCAATTCCTACAGGATGACAGTCAAAATAACGTAAAGAATGCACTTTATCAATTAACAGAGAGGACCAAAGAGGGGATCATTTTAACCTGATTGATTGGCTCATTTCTTCCTAGCAGTTCTTCTTGTGCACTTGTTTGGTGTACTGTTTGTTCCTGAACTGCAGCAGCTTGTTGGGCAGATTCTTTAGCCTCCTTCTCCAGTTGAGTGAGTATTTGCAACTAGCTTCTTGGCCTCCTCAGTAGTGAAGCCCATTTTTTTCAGCTTACAACAGAACTTACAGTGCATTGTGACTCCATGCTTAGTCAACTTTGGACCATTCCTTCCCTGTGATTCATGAGGTTGCTTCTTCCTGGACTTTGGTGGCCTTCCTACTTTCTTCACATAGACTGGAGGCAATACTTCTAGCCCACCAACTTTGTCCCACTCAGTTTTTTCTTTGCATGGCCATATGTTGAAACTATATGCCTTATAGAATGTCTCTACCGAGTAGCAAGCTGGAAGGACAGATTCAGGCCTAATCCTCTCATGTCCCAGGCATGCTACAGCATGGTAGCAAGGAATCCCTGTGAGCTGCCATCTCCTACAATCACAAGTCTGTGCATTGATGTCAACAATGTTCTGGTAATCCCTGTATTGCACTTGGAACACTCCTTGACCTGAAGGCATAGCAAAACACATATTTGCAAAGTTCAGTTTCTTTCTTATCTTTGGACAGAAAGCCCCCTGCATCTCCTCAGTCAGCTCTTTCTGCTTGCTGTAGTGCCTTGTCATTAGCTGACATTTGATTCTCTCTAACATGGTAAGGATAGGCAAATCTCTTGCATCTAGAATATTATTGTTGAACACTTCACAATTGTTATTCAACAAGATATCACATTTTGGGAATTCAGAGAAATATGCTCTTGTCCATGTATTTGGAGGCGTCTTCTCAAGCCACTTGTATGCATCTACATTTAAACCTTTCATATTTTCCATGTTTCGAGTCCACTGGGCAACAGAAGATGACCTTGCACATGCCCATAACTGCTTCTTCAATATTTCTCCCTTAAACTTCTCTTGGAAATTGGCATAGAGGTGCCTGACACAAAACCTGTGTTCTGAGTCAGGGAACACCCTTTTCACTACTGGGATTAGTCCCTGCAAGCACAAAATAGTAGTGAGGTCACAACTGTATACTAATTAGTCCCTGCAAGCAAAAAATAATAGTGAGGAATCAGCGAGTACCATTTGCTTATCTGTCATAATTGTCCAAGGGAATGTGTTGTCGATTTTAAGGTCATCCTTGAGTGTTTCCAAGAACCATACCCAAGATGCATAGCTCTCCACCTCAACAACAGCCATGGCAATAGGATAAATGCAGTCATTTGGATCCATTCCTACTGCTGTCAATAGTTGCCCTCCATACTTTGTCTTGATATGGCATCCATCAAGACAGATTACTGGCCTGCAACCAGCTAAGAAGCCTCTCTTACATGCATCTATTGACATGTAGCATGACTGAACATATTACCAGTGAGGTTGAGGAAGAATGAACTGCCAGGATTGCTTCTCCTCAATTCTTGACCATAGTCCCACAAGCAATTGTACTGCTGCACCTCATCTCCATGCATGGATGCCATGATGAGCCTTCTTGCTCTTGCAAGTTTGCTCCTAGAAGGTGTTAGGTTCCAATCCTTTTGGACTGTCCTGCCAAAGCTGGTTATACTCATCTTGTCATTTGCTCTAAAGGAGTCCAAGTACTTAGTAGCTAACCATTTGGTTGTGCACCTTCTCAGAACCCATTCCTTGTGACAGTTGTGTCCCCCATAGTATGTTTTGACTACAAAAGACTTGACCCTAGTATCCAGTGAAGCATATAAATTCCATGGGCATCCCTCTGCACAATGAGCCTTTACTCTTCTCTGGTCATTCCTAGGTAGCTTGATCTCAACTCTATTCTTCACATTGTACTCTATTATTGTCTCTCTTAGTTTCTCAACAGATGGAAAAACAAGTCCCACAGAAAAAGATGGGTTGTTCATGTCCTCCTCACTGAAAGAATTAAACCTAAGCCTGCCTTCTCCTTCATCTGATTCTGGAAGTTCTAAGCCATCATCATCTGTCTCCTCATCATCAACAGCTTGCACTGGTCTGTTTGTCTGCAATGTCCTAAGTTCCTTCACTTTTATGCCTTCCTCTATGACATTGTCTTCCTGCAAGTTGTCATCTCCTTCCTCTATCTCATAGTCACTGTCTAAAAACTCCTCTTGTTCAGAGGCACTACCATCAGCTTTGGTTGCTTCATCTGCTTGAGCCCCATCAGCAACCACCTGATCAACTCTTCTGCTGCTGAAATCAGTGTAGAAAACTGGAAGCTTTTTGCCTGGTTGCCTGTCCATAAACACAATCTTATGTGGGCTAAGAACCTTAGGCAATTCAGCAATTGGATTACTTAGTAAATCATCCCAATTAGCACTGGCAATTAAATCCTCATGATCAAAGTACACAACCAAATTCCTATGCTCTTCCGCTACTGAGGCCATAACTAGTACTCCCTCCGTATCGGATTTAGAAGTTGTTTTGGACAAGGTTTGGGTCAAACATTGGGAATATAAATCATCAAGAACTTTTAAGTTGTTGAGTTTGCAAATGTAAAAATTATATGAATAGATTTGTCTTGAAAAATACTTTCATAAAAGTATACATATATCACTTTTCCATAAATATTTTTTTTATAAAAACAAGAGGTCAAAGTTGTGTTTTGGAGACCGTGTCGCTGTCCTAAACGACTTCTAAATCTGATACAGAGGGAGTATGTCATGATCTGAAACTATTACCCTCAACCCATCATTTAATCCCTTTCCTGGTAGAAACTAGTAAAACTTCAGGCTTGGATCCTTCTCATAACCTAACTGCTCAGCGAAATCTTCAAAAAACAGTGGTGACCATGTCTCAGCCTCCACATTATCAAACCAGTTAACCCTTTCATCATATAAGTCCTCTTATGATCATGACCTACGTTAGATGAAAAAGAACAGAGTTCTCAAAAGAATGCCACAAGCCCAATCACAACCAATCCATACCTAACCCTATGAATTTTGCACAAGCCCAATCACAAGCATCCTAAGGATTTCTGTAGGAAAGATCAAGTCTTCATACAAGCAAGACTAAAATTGACCAGCAAACATAATCTGCAATGGCAATGACGGATGAAA